>CM019067.1:5174331-5457618 GCA_009667805.1 Leptobrachium leishanense | reverse complement strand
TCCTTGACACAAAGCTTGCACCCCGTCTGGAGTCAACTGAGTCCATTCTGTAGTGTAAGGTCTTCTCGATAACGCATCAGCATCTCGATTATTCACCCCAGGGCGATACTTCAGGCTGAACCGAAACCCTGACAGAGCGGCAACCACCGATGTCCCGTTGCGTCCAGTTTTGCGGTAGTAAGGATGTAGGTAAGAGGATTGTTATCCGTCTTGATTACGAACTCAGCTCCATACAGATAGTCTTTCAACTTGTCCACCACTGCCCACTTCAAGGCTAGGAACTCCAGCTTGTGAGTAGGATAGTCTTTCTCCGAAGGCGTAAGGCTCCGGCTCACGTACGCCACAGGCCTCAGCAATCCACCATACTCCTGATATAGGACTCCTCCCAGACCTTCTCGGCTGGCATCCACATGTAGTTCATACGGCTTTGAGGGTCCGCATAGGCCAAAACAGGAGCTCGGGTTAGGCTCTCTTTCAGCTTTACGAAAGCTCCTTCACATTGACTGGTCCATTCACCTTGTATAGACTCTCGAGCTTTCCTTGGCCCCGGAGCTGACGGGTTTTTGTCAGAGACCTTGCAGCCTTCTTCTGTGGTTTCCTTTGCAGGAGTTTGTTCAGTGGTTGAGCTATTTTCGCGAATCCTCCCACAAATCTTCGATAGTATGAACAGAATCCCAAGAAAGATCTAAGCTCAGTGACGTTTCGGGGTCTAGGCCAAGAAGCTACGGCCTCCAACTTCCGAGGGTCTGTTGAAACACCTTCTGCTGAGACCACATGTCCAAATACGTAACAGACGGTAGACAGAATTGGCATTTCTCTAGAGACAGTTTCAGCCCCTCTTCATGGAGCCTCTTCAAGACCTTCTCTAAACGTTGCTCATGTTCTTCCAGAGTTCTTCCAAACACAATTATGTCATCCAGGTACACTAATACTTCGATTAGATTCATATCCCCGACTGTCTTCTCCATCAACCGTTTGTAACGTGGCTGGAGCCCCCGTAAGGCCTTGAGGCATCCTGTTGAATTCAAAGAACCCCAGTGGACAGATGAACGCAGTTTTTCCTTGTCTTCAGGATGCATCGGTATCTGGTGATACCCGCTTCGCAGGTCTAGTACACTAAACCACTTTGCTCCAGACAAACACTGTAGGGCATCTTCTATCCGAGGAGTGGCATATTGATCGGGGATGGTTCTCCGGTTCAATGTGCGGTAGTCTATGCATAAGCGGACAGAACCATTTTTCTTCCGGACCAACACTATGGGAGATGCGTATGGACTCCTGGACTCTTGAATCACTTGGTTCTTTGTAATTCGTTCAGCTGCTCTCGCAGATCATCTAAGTCTCCTAGCGGAACTCGCCTTGATCTTTCTCGAAACGGCTTATCTTCTTGTAACCGAATGCGGTGCTCAGTACTCTTAGCTAGGCCCACATCGAACTCACCTTTTGAGAACAATTCCTTCCACTTTAGGACTTGAGACTGAAGACGTTTCTTCCACTCAGGTGAAATGGGAGCGTCCTTGGGGTAGAATCTTTCATCTGGAATCTCTTTACCCACTCCCCTCCTGAATCGGTAGAGAGGGGTGTAGCAGACTCTACTTGCCCGATAGGCATTCGTGCTTTAAGGACTACTGGAGAATCCGTCACATTGCATACGCTGACCGAGACTCTTCCTCGTGTTCTCTTCAGAGCTTTGGTGGAGATTATCTCAGGAATTACTTCGACTCCGGTTTCACTCCCATGATCAAAATCGGTTCCCAGCACCACATAGGGGCCTGGTTGCGATCCATTCAACTTGACTGAAGCCCGGAAACTCGCTACTTCTCCTGCTTGCAGAACCTTCTCTGTTCCACCCAGTCTCCACAGTCTTCCCACCTCGGCAGGTGCCTTTCGTTCTTCGACCATCCTCTGATAGACCGGACGTAACATTGGGTGTACTCCTTGAGTTGAACCTTCTTCCAACACGATAGGCGTCAGAAGACGGCGCACTAGGTCAGTATTCGTCCCCACTATCAGGGAGCTTCTGTTCGCACCCGAGGGTCGAGGACACACAATAGCCAATGCATCACAACCCCCAGACTGCCCGATGACTTCAGATCCGATCTCCAACTTCACTTGCAGGTACCCGTCATAAGGGAGTTTCTCAGTGCCGATACCCCATATTTCCAAATCCTTCAACTCTTGCAAAGGAATGTGCTTTAAGTGTTTCTCATAGAAGTCTCTGTAGATCAATGTCACTTGAGCCCCTGAATCTAACAGGGCTTTGGTGTAGACTCCTTCCACTTGGATTGGCACAATAGGAGAAGGACCTATCAGTTGGTCAGGAAACTTAGTGGCGGTATCCGGACGCTTAGACCCAGTTTGCTGTACCCTGGCCTTTTCTTGGCCCGTGCAGGTTTTGGGTGTGCATTGCCTCCCCATGACGTAGACCCGGATGCTAAGGGAGTGACTCTTTCAGTCCTGGCAGGCTCTACAGTTGGCTCGGCTTGGGCTTCTCGCCCTCTTAGTCTTTGCTTGGTTTCTGGAGCGGGGTTCAACCCTCGGGCACTCAGGTTGCTTCTTTACTGGTGCCCACTGGCGTTCCCGCGGTGAGGTAGATAACAGTCCTTCCAGGGCTTCCAACAGTCCCTTGACTCTATCCTTCTCAGGCTTTCGGCCCTTGCACTGTGCGCGAAATGGCCCATTTCTCCACACCCAAAACATCTCTTCTTAGAGAGCGGAGACGTAGTTGCTTGTTGAGATTTGGTTAAAGGATTTGGACCAGACGCCACAGCAACTCCCGTCGTCTGCATACCTGTGAGGAATTTCTGCATTTCTGCCTGCATCTCTGCTGAACCTGTACATGTTATGTAAACTGTATTCAAATATTGTGGAAATGTAATGTAACTGTTGTACCTCCTTGGAGAGACCCAAGAGTTCTAGGAGGGGGAGAGTGTAGCGCGGTGTTAAAAATCTTGCTGTGGCAGTACCTATTTTGGCCACAAGATAGAGACTATCGCGATCAGAGATACTGGACATTGGGACTACAATGCCCGGCATGCTTTGCGAGAAGACAGAAGAGGGTGGGGACTGGAGACTTACATCCTCTGCCTCGTGGAGAAAGTTCCAGAGCGCGCCAGGGAACAGGAGAAAGCAGACGCACTGAGATCGCGGGAGAACCTAGGCCAAAGCCCGAGGGAGACCTGTTATTCCTGTTTGGGTCACTCAACCTGAGGAGAAGGAGACTTGCCAGAGCCCAGACATTGCTGCAGACCGGCGGAATCGAACGGAGAAGCAGGCGGTGAGCTGGACAAGCTGCATGAAGTCAGACAACGGATCCGGCCGCTAGTATCCCCAGTCAAAATCGAGTGGAGAGACGTCCTGGGTCAGCGGAGCCTAAAGCAATCGTCGGATGGGTGAGAGGCCTCCAAGGCTGTTTTATGATTAAAGGACGCTATGCTGTTTTCTCTTTAAAGTCCACAGGGCCCCAACTGACTAGTCGAAGACCTTCCTTTAATAAACTCACTGGCCAGTTGAACAGTACCCGAGGTACCACACACACATATACACCTTTCACATTCTGGGACTTAACTTGTGCAGGACTCATTTCCTTTTACGAATCGGAACAGGGGTTACAGATAAAGATACGTTCCGAATTATATTTTTCCTCTTTTTCCGCTGCGCGTTTACCGTAATACGAAGGGATTGTATATTTGGGTTTTTGCTACGTGTCCCCTTTTTCTGAACTATCGGGAAATTGCATTGCTTTTATGTTCGGTTGCGAATATTTTATTTTCCGAAATACGAAGCCTCGTGTTTCGTTTCTTTTCCGCTACGCGTTTTACCGTGATACGAAAATACTGTAATAATACTTGTGAATACCGTGTCTCGACATCTGCTTAAATATTTTAGTAAACTATTTAAATGATAAAAACTCACAACTGTGTTGGAGTATATTTATTCCCTAGTGCGGGGAGACTGACCCGTGGTTCAATTTCAGCGGCTCCTCCGGGAGTGAGCGCTACACGTGGGGGCTCGTTTCCGGGATCCAGTCTCTGGAAAAACCACATCTAAAGGGTTAAATATGGATCCAGACACTGTTGCCGAGTGGTGTGGGGAGCACAGTAGCCAGTCAGAATGTTGTATAGTTATGGATATTCCAGCAGACACTTGGGCTGAAGATCAGATTCGCCAGGCCGTGGCCACGCTAGCACCAGATCATCGGGGGTTAATACTGGACATTGAAAAAACCCCAGATACTACTCACATGTATGTTCTTCTCGAATGGAGAAAGGGTGTTCCGCCATGTTTTCAGGGCACGAGCGTGAAACTGGCCGAAGAGGTGGAAGCCCAACTAATTAAGCCAAGTACGCCACGTGGCGAATCCGCAAGTGTTTCCGCGCCCAGTCCGTTGGCCATGATAGGGCCTGAATTTATCGTGGCTATTGGAGATCTACTGGCTAAATGTCAGAAAACAAGCCCTCCTCACACTAACTTCGGTTATCGACGGTTAAGAAATTTTACAGGAAACGTACCAACTCCGGCGGGAGAAGAAACTTTTGAAGAATGGGTGGAACAGGCGATGCAGGCTCTGGATGAGTGGGATGTCCCTGAGGCCCAGAAAAAGCAAAGGATCACTGAGAGCTTAAAGGGACCTGCGTCAGAAGCGGTGAGAAACCTAAAACTGAGTAGAAAAAATAGGTACTGCCACAGCAAGATTTTTAACACAGCGCTACATACACTTTGTTCATGTGACAGACTGTCTCTGGGCCTGGGGGCAGCCTCCTTCCTACTGACTATGAGCAAAGGTGGTATCAGGGGTTTGTCAAATGGATTGTCCAGGGAATCCAGGATTTATAGTGACTGTGTCTACGTATTATTCCCTTATGCATTTATTGTAGTGTCATGTCGTATCTATAGTGTATATTCCCTCTGTATTACTATCCTCTCTGTATAGTGTATATTCCCTCTGTATTACTATCCTCTCTCTGTATAGTGTACATTCCCTCTGTATAACTATCCTCTCTCTGTATAGTGTACATTCCCTCTGTATTACTATCCTCTCTCTGTATAGTGTACCTTCCCTCTGTATTACTATCCTCTCTCTGTATAGCGTACATTCCCTCTGTATTACTATCCTCTCTGTATAGCGTACATTCCCTCTGTATTACTATCCTCTCTGTATAGTGTACATTCCCTCTGTATTACTATCTCTCTCTAGTTAGTGTACATTCCCTCTGTATTACTATCCTCTCTGTATAGTGTACATTCCCTCTGTATTACTATCCTCTCCGTATAGTGTACATTCCCTCTGTATTACTATCCTCTCTGTATAGTGTACATTCCCTCTGTATTACTATCCTCTCTCTGTATAGTGTACATTCCCTCTGTATTACTATCCTCTCTCTGTATAGTGTACATTCCCTCTGTATTACTATCCTCTCTCTGTATAGTGTACCTTCCTCTGTATTACTATCCTCTCTCTGTATAGTGTACATTCCCTCTGTATTACTATCCTCTCTCTGTATAGTGTACATTCCTTCTGTATTACTATCCTCTCTCTGTATAGTGTACCTTCCCTCTGTATTACTATCCTCTCTCTGTATAGTGTACATTCCCTCTGTATAACTATCCTCTCTCTGTATAGTGTACATTCCCTCTGTATTACTATCCTCTCTCTGTATAGTGTACATTCCCTCTGTATTACTATCCTCTCTCTGTATAGTGTACATTCCCTCTGTATTACTATCCTCTGTATAGTGTACATTCCCTCTGTATTACTATCCTCTCTGTATAGTGTACATTCCCTCTGTATTACTATCCTCTCTGTATAGTGTACATTCCCTCTGTATTACTATCCTCTCTCTGTATAGTGTACATTCCCTCTGTATTACTATCCTCTCTCTGTATAGTGTACATTCCCTCTGTATTACTATCCTCTCTCTGTATAGTGTACATTCCTCTGTATTACTATCCTCTCTCTGTATAGTGTACATTCCCTCTGTATTACTATCCTCTCTCTGTATAGTGTACATTCCCTCTGTATTACTATCTCTCTCTGTATAGTGTACATTCCCTCTGTATTACTATCTTCTCTCTGTATAGTGTACATTCCCTCTGTATTACTATCCTCTCTCTGTATAGTGTACATTCCCTCTGTATTACTATCCTCTCTCTGTATAGTGTACATTCCCTCTGTATTACTATCCTCTCTCTGTATAGTGTACATTCCCTCTGTATTACTATCCTCTCTCGTATAGTGTACATTCCCTCTGTATTACTATCCTCTCTCTGTATAGTGTACATTCCCTCTGTATTACTATCCTCTCTCTGTATAGTGTACATTCCCTCTGTATTACTATCCTCTCTCTGTATAGTGTACATTCCCTCTGTATTACTATCCTCTCTCTGTATAGTGTACATTCCCTCTGTATATCTATCCTCTCTCTGTATAGTGTACATTCCCTCTGTATTACTATCCTCTCTGTATAGTGTACATTCCCTCTGTATTACTATCCTCTCTGTATAGTGTACATTCCCTCTGTATTACTATCCTCTCTCTGTATAGTGTACATTCCCTCTGTATTACTATCCTCTCTCTGTATAGTGTACATTCCCTCTGTATTACTATCCTCTCTCTGTATAGTGTACATTCCCTCTGTATTACTATCCTCTCTGTATAGTGTACATTCCCTCTGTATTACTATCCTCTCTCTGTATAGTGTACATTCCCTCTGTATTACTATCCTCTCTCTGTATAGTGTACATTCCCTCTGTATTACTATCCTTCTCTGTATAGTGTACATTCCCTCTGTATTACTATCCTCTCTGTATAGTGTACATTCCCTCTGTATTACTATCCTCTCTCTGTATAGTGTACATTCCCTCTGTATTACTATCCTCTCTCTGTATAGTGTACATTCCCTCTGTATTACTATCCTCTCTCTGTATAGTGTACATTCCCTCTGTATTACTATCCTCTCTGTATAGTGTACATTCCCTCTGTATTACTATCCTCTCTCTGTATAGTGTACATTCCCTCTGTATTACTATCCTCTCTCTGTATAGTGTACATTCCCTCTGTATTACTATCCCCTCTCTGTATAGTGTACATTCCCTCTGTATTACTATCCCCTCTCTGTATAGTGTACATTCCCTCTGTATTACTATCCTCTCTCTCTGTATAGTGTACATTCCCTCTGTATTACTATCCTCTCTCTGTATAGTGTACATTCCCTCTGTATTACTATCCTCTCTGTATAGTGTACATTCCCTCTGTATTACTATCCTCTCTCTGTATAGTGTACATTCCCTCTGTATTACTATCCTCTGTATAGTGTACATTCCCTCTGTATTACTATCCTCTGTATAGTGTACATTCCCTCTGTATTACTATCCTCTCTCTGTATAGTGTACATTCCCTCTGTATTACTATCCTCTGTATAGTGTACATTCCCTCTGTATTACTATCCTCTGTATAGTGTACATTCCCTCTGTATTACTATTTTCTCTGTATAGTGTACATTCCCTCTGTATTACTATTCCTCTCTGTATAGTGTACATTCCCTCTGTATTACTATCCTCTCTGTATAGTGTACATTCCCTCTGTATTACTATCCTCTCTCTGTATAGTGTACATTCCCTCTGTATTACTATCCTCTCTCTGTATAGTGTACATTCCCTCTGTATTACTATCCTCTCTCTGTATAGTGTACATTCCCTCTGTATTACTATCCTCTCTCTGTATAGTGTACATTCCCTCTGTATTACTATCTTCTCTGTATAGTGTACATTCCCTCTGTATTACTATCCTCTCTGTATAGTGTACATTCCCTCTGTATTACTATCCTCTCTCTGTATAGTGTACATTCCCTCTGTATTACTATCCTCTCTGTATAGTGTACATTCCCTCTGTATTACTATCCTCTCTGTATAGTGTACATTCCCTCTGTATTACTATCCTCTCTCTGTATAGTGTACATTCCCTCTGTATTACTATCCTCTCTGTATAGTGTACATTCCCTCTGTATTACTATCCTCCTCTCTGTATAGTGTACATTCCCTCTGTATTACTATCCTCTCTCTGTATAGTGTACATTCCCTCTGTATTACTATCCCTCTCTGTATAGTGTACATTCCCTCTGTATTACTATCCCCTCTCTGTATAGTGTACATTCCCTCTGTATTACTATCCTCTCTCTCTGTATAGTGTACATTCCCTCTGTATTACTATCCTCTCTCTGTATAGTGTACATTCCCTCTGTATTACTATCCTCTCTCTGTATAGTGTACATTCCCTCTGTATTACTATCCTCTCTCTGTATAGTGTACATTCCCTCTGTATTACTATCCTCTCTCTGTATAGTGTACATTCCCTCTGTATTACTATCCTCTCTCTGTATAGTGTACATTCCCTCTGTATTACTATCCTCTCTGTATAGTGTACATTCCCTCTGTATTACTATCCTCTCTCTGTATAGTGTACATTCCCTCTGTATTACTATCCTCTCTGTATAGTGTACATTCCCTCTGTATTACTATCCTCTCTCTGTATAGTGTACATTCCCTCTGTATTACTATCCTCTCTCTGTATAGTGTACATTCCCTCTGTATTACTATCCTCTCTCTGTATAGTGTACATTCCCTCTGTTTACTCTCCCCTCTCTGTATAGTGTACATTCCCTCTGTATTACTATCCTCTCTCTCTGTATAGTGTACATTCCCTCTGTATTACTATCCTCTCTCTGTATAGTGTACATTCCCTCTGTATTACTATCCTCTCTGTATAGTGTACATTCCCTCTGTATTACTATCCTCTCTGTATAGTGTACATTCCCTCTGTATTACTATCCTCTCTGTATAGTGTACATTCCCTCTGTATTACTATCCTCTCTCTGTATAGTGTACATTCCCTCTGTATTACTATCCTCTCTCTGTATAGTGTACATTCCCTCTGTATTACTATCCTCTCTCTCTGTATAGTGTACATTCTCTCTGTATTACTATCCTCTCTCTGTATAGTGTACATTCCCTCTGTATTACTATCCTCTCTCTGTATAGTGTACATTCCCTCTGTATTACTATCCTCTCTCTGTATAGTGTACATTCCCTCTGTATTACTATCCTCTCTCTGTATAGTGTACATTCCCTCTGTATTACTATCCTCTCTCTGTATAGTGTACATTCCCTCTGTATTACTATCCTCTCTCTGTATAGTGTACATTCCCTCTGTATTACTATCCTCTCTCTGTATAGTGTACATTCCCTCTGTATTACTATCCTCTCTGTATAGTGTACATTCCCTCTGTATTACTATCCTCTCTCTGTATAGTGTACATTCCCTCTGTATTACTATCCTCTCTCTGTATAGTGTACATTCACTCTGTATTACTATCCTCTCTCTGTATAGTGTACATTCCCTCTGTATTACTATCCTCTCTCTGTATAGTGTACATTCCCTCTGTATTACTATCCTCTCTCTGTATAGTGTACATTCCCTCTGTATTACTATCCTCTCTCTGTATAGTGTACATTCCCTCTGTATTACTATCCTCTCTCTGTATAGTGTACATTCCCTCTGTATTACTATCCTCTCTGTATAGTGTACATTCCCTCTGTATTACTATCCTCTCTCTGTATAGTGTACATTCCCTCTGTATTACTATCCTCTCTCTATATAGTGTACATTCCCTCTGTATTACTATCCTCTCTCTGTATAGTGTACATTCCCTCTGTATTACTATCCTCTCTCTGTATAGTGTACATTCCCTCTGTATTACTATCCTCTCTCTGTATAGTGTACATTCCCTCTGTATTACTATCCTCTCTCTGTATAGTGTACATTCCCTCTGTAAGAATATATTCCTTTTGTTTTCACATGCTCCCCCCCCCCTTCCCTTCCTCCCTGGATCTAGCAGGCAGTGTAAGATAAAGGTTGCCTGTGTAAATGATCCATTGTGTTGAATGTATCTTCCTATTGTCCTGTTACTGGATCTGTTGATGTTATCTGGGATTTATTCATAAAGGGGGGTTATTGTCTCTTAATGCACAGAGCTGTATGTGATTCAAATAAAGAGTCAGTCTTGTTTTTCACTCTAAAACACTGGTCATGCCTGGTGATTCTAGGGAGGTTTTGGGCTCAGAATTCTGGATGTCTGGGTCCAGCTTGGAGAAAACTAGAGTTAGATAGAGGCACACAGGCGGTGTGCCAGGCGGTCGGTCACATTTGGTGGCAGCAGTGGGGTCAGCTTTCTCCATTGAGCAGTCCAAACCACCACGGAACCCAGAGCCGGCTACCATCAGAGGAGCGAGGGATGGAGGCGCCCAAGCAGCACAAGGAGCCTGGATCTGTCCAGGGTGTGCTGGAGGAGAGAAACTCTGTCCAGCAGAAGCTCTGGAGGAAGATTCTGCAAGTCGAGCAGATCTACGTGGACAAGGTAACGTTTGAGGAAAGATTCTGGGCACATTGGGACTTGCGGGTGCAGTTCCTCGGAGAGCAGCCCCAGGAAGAATGGCTGTTGGAGCTGGATGACCTGATGTGGACAGAGATGTCACTGGATGACGGGTAGCGGCGGGCGATGGACTGTGTATGGGCTGTGTCCGGTAACCATGTAATATGAGGGTCCCACAGATTTCCCTATAGATAGAGCCTCTATATAACACAACACCCCCCCCCTGATTACGGCCCCTCTATATAACACCCCCCCCCTGATTACGGCCTCTCTATATAACACACACACCCTGATTACGGCCCCTCTATATAACACACACACCCTGATTACGGCCCCTCTATATAACACCCCCCTGATTACGGCCCCTCTTATATAAACACACCCCCTGATTACGGCCCCTCTATATAACACCCCCCCCCCTGATTACGGCCCCTCTATATATACACCCCCCCTGATTACGGCCCCTCTATATACACACCCCCCCACCCTGATTACGGCCCCTCTATATAACACACACCCCCCTGATTACGGCCCCTCTATATAACACACCCCCCCTGATTACGGCCCTCTATATTAACACACACCCCCCTGATAACGCCCTCTATATAACACACACCCCTGATTACGGCCCCTCTATATAACACACACCCCCCTGATTACGGCCCCTCTTATAAACACCCCCCCCCCCGATTACAGCCGCGGAATGAGTGAAGCCGCAGGCGACGCACAGAGCAGCAATAAAGCCTTTTAATTCATTAACCCCTCGCAGGGCATATTAAATTATTAACCCTCCCGCCCCCGCATGGGATTTTAATCCCCCGTGTTTAACCCCTTCGTCAGACCAGCCGTCCAGCTTGGGTTATAGGAACGTGGCGTCCTCTTCACTTCATTCCGGATTTCCTGCTTCTGTCCCCGAATCTGGCAAACCTTAGAGCGTAAGCTCCTGGGAGCAGGGCCCCCTCTGCTTGGGGCTCGACGTATCACACGTGTTGTGTTATTCCTGGTTTAATTTTGATAACGCTGAGGTATATGCTGGCGCTATAAGACCCAGTGATATAGCGGATAAGGTGTGGGTCACGGGGTGAGCTCGCGGCACGACGCGGTTATTATGGTTTGTGCGTTTAAAGATGACTTGGGGCGGTTCCTCTCGCCGTTACCAGGACGCGAGCAGCACTGGCATTAGAAGCAGGTGTATGCGTAGCATTAAGCTCCCTGCAGCTGCCGTAATGTCTGTGCCGCGCGTGTTACCGGGATGGCACTATGCGTCATGGACAGGCGGTGATATCATACGCCCGTCGCGTCACAGAAAGTAGTCTTGTCCGCGCAGTGAGAAGCTCCCGGCTTCGTGTACGGAGCCCCCATCTCTGCGTCCGCAGACCTCGCACCACACAGCGGGTTAGGAGGGCAGGAGGCTCCGGCACACACACCCGTCTCCAAAGTCCATGAGGCGCGTCCAAGCATTCAGTGCAGCGGGCTGGGATCTCTGTGCATGGCATCTTCCAGGAGGGCCACCATCTTCTGAGAGTCAACCTGCAGGGAGTGAGAAGGATGTGTGACACACGACCATCGTACCAGCAGGAGTAACGCAATACCGGAGCGAGGAGCAGACACTCACCGAGCTGATAAAGCCGTAGTGAACCAGCTCTGACGCCAAAGCCTGGGGGCTCTCATCTGTAACGGAGAGGGAGTTAAGGGATCGATTCGTGGAACCACCTGCCAGCAGAGGTGGTAACTACATACCCTGACCATCCTATGCACCAAAGTCACAACATACCGAGCAGCAGCTCTGGTGAAATAGAAACTGGCCACACACTACCTTCTCCATCCGACAACACCTCTAGCCACGCTGCCCGACAACACCTCTAGCCACGCTGCCCGACAACACCTCTAGCCACGCTGCCCGACAACACCTCTAGCCACGCTGCCCGACAACACCTCTAGCCACGCTGCCCGACAACACCTCTAGCCACGCTGCCCGACAACACCTCTAGCCACGGTGCCCGACAACACCTCTAGCCACGGTGCCCGACAACACCTCTAGCCACGGTGCCCGACAACACTAGCCACGCTGCCCGACAACACACTCTAGCCACGCTGCCCGACAACACCTCTAGCCACGCTGCCCGACAACACCTCTAGCCACGCTGCCCGACAACACCTCTAGCCACGCTGCCGACGACAACACCTCTAGCCACGCTGCCCGTCCACCTCTAGCCACGCTGCCCGACACACCTCTAGCCACGGTGCCCGACAACACCTCTAGCCACGCTGCCCGACAACACCTCTAGCCACGCTGCCCGACAACACCTCTAGCCACGCTGCCCGACAACACCTCTAGCCACGGTGCCCGACAACACCTCTAGCCACGGTGCCCGACAACACCTCTAGCAACGCTGCCCGACAACACCTCTAGCCACGGTGCCCGACAACACCTCTAGCCACGGTGCCCGACAACACCTCTAGCCACGGTGCCCGACAACACCTCTAGCCACGGTGCCCGACAACACCTCTGGCCACGGTGCCCGACAACACCTCTGGCCACGGTGCCTGACCACACCTCTGGACTCTAACACAGAACCCGTGAGACATGGGGATGATGACATCGGGTAACAATGATGTCAGAACGTCCTCACACTGAGCAAAGGCGACACTTGAGGTAAAGTAACATAAGGTTCCATTAAAGGGCCGGTGCTGACTAGAGCAGCCGGAGAAGAGTCAGCATTATAAGAATTGGGAACTGTCCCCTTAAGGGAAATGTCTTCTGGGAATTGTAGTTTTATGACATGTGATCAGGTCTATGTGTCTAATTGGTGCTGAGTCACCAGTCCAGGAGAAGCTGCAGCATGTGCTCTCTCTCCTCATGGGAGTGAAATGACCCTCTTTTCACACCGTATAAAAAGGACAGAATATAAATGATCCAGATGAATCGTTTCAATGACTAAGTTTTGATAATGAATGCCTGGAAATAAATATCTGTATATGCCTTTCATCGGACTTAAAGCTGCCTGTTTCTACAAAAGCCACCGAGCGGACAGAACACGGGCCCATTACAACATGAGCGGCAGCAACGGTGTGACGCGGTAACGAGTGACTCCCAGAATACCCAGAGGGAGGTTACCGCTAGACATGTGACTCCGCCCCCTGCGCTGACTCCTAATGCAGCTCTATGGGAATATGGGAGGTTACCGCTAGACTCACCGGGATGCAGGTCACAGCTCAGGTGTCTGTGAAGTTTGTCTTCAAGCTTCAGGTACAGGGTGAGCTGCAGGTGACATAGGGATGGGGTCATCACATCTCCTCACACATTGTGCATCCATATCAATACACCTCAGTACGACAATGCAGAGACCAGACATCGAACAACTATAAAGATAGGTGTTACGGAGTAAGGGGGGTGTTATATGGAGTAATAGGAGGGGTTACTGGGTAAGGGGAGGAGTTATATGGAGTAATAAGAGGGGTTACTAGGTAAGGGGAAGAGTTATAGGGGGTTATATGGAGTAATAGGAGGGGTTACTGGGTAAGGGGAGGAGTTATAGGGGTTATATGGAGTAATAAGAGGGGTTACTGGGTAAGGGGAGGAGTTATAGGGGGTTATATGGAGTAATAAGAGGGGTTACTGGGTAAGGGGAGGAGTTATTACTCCATATAACCCCTATAAGAGGGGTTACTGGGTAAGGGGAGGAGTTATAGGGGGTTATATGGAGTAATAGGAGGGGGTTACTGGGTAAGGGGAGGAGTTATAGGGAGTTATATGGAGTAATAGGAGGGGTTCCTGGGTAAGGGGAGGAGTTATAGGGGTTATATGGAGTAATAAGAGGGGTTACTGGGTAAGGGGAGGAGTTATAGGAGTTATATGGAGTAATAGGAGGGGTTCCTGGGTAAGGGGAGGAGTTATAGGAGTTATATGGAGTAATAGGAGGGGTTATTGGGTAAGGGGAGGAGTTATAGGGAGTAATAGGAGGGGTTACTAGGTAAGGGGGAGTTATAGGGAGTTATAAGAGGGGTTACTGGGTAAGGGGAGGAGTTATAGGGGGTTATATGGAGTAATAGGAGGGGTTACTGGGTAAGGGGAGGAGTTATAGGGGTTATATGGAGTAATAGGAGGGGTTACTGGGTAAGGGGAGGAGTTATAGTGGTTATATGGAGTAATAAGAGGGGTTACTGGGTAAGGGGAGGAGTTATAGGAGTTATATGGAGTAATAGGAGGGGTTCTGGGTAAGGGGAGGAGTTATAGAGAGTTATATGGAGTAATAGGAGGGGTTACTGGGTAAGGGGAGGAGTTATAGGGAGTAATAGGAGGGGTTACTAGGTAAGGGGGAGTTATAGGAGTTATAAGAGGGGTTACTGGGTAAGGGGAGGAGTTATAGGGGGTTATATGGAGTAATAGGAGGGGTTCCTGGGTAAGGGGAGGAGTTAAATGGAGTAATAGGAGGGGTTACTGGGTAAGGGGAGGAGTTATAGGAGTTATATGGAGTAATAGGAGGGGTTACTGGGTAAGGGGAGGAGTTATAGGGAGTAATAGGAGGGGTTACTAGGTAAGGGGGAGTTATAGGGAGTTATAGGAGGGGTTACTGGGTAAGGGGAGGGGTTATATGGAGTAATAGGAGGGGTTACTAGGTAAGGGGGAGTTATAGGGAGTTATAGGAGGGGTTACTAGGTAAGGGGAGGAGTTATAGGGAGTAATAGGAGGGGTTACTAGGTAAGGGGAGGAGTTATATGGAGTAATAGGAGGGGTTACTGGGTAAGGGGAGGAGTTATATGGAGTAATAGGAGGGGTTACTGGTAAGGGGAGGAGTTATATGGAGTAATAGGAGGGGTTATAGGGAGGTTATATATAGGTTTGTCTGTTATGGTTTAGGTAGTGTTAGACACTGCTGTTTTATTTGGATTTGATCATCACACTGTAGTTTGAGGTTAGGGTTGGTTAGTTAACCCTAAAGTTACTGATCTTTTAGCTTGGGTTGGCCATGGGGGGGGGGAAAGGTTAGGTTGTGTTTAGGATAGGCTACTCAGTGAGGATTTAGGTCGGACTAGTTACTAATGTTTTAGGTCTGGTAAAACACAATTTTGGTTGGGTTAGACCAGGGGTCAGCAACCTTGGCTCCCTGATGTTTTGGGAACTACATCTCTCATGATACTCAGTCACCCCTTAGGCTGACTGAGCCACAGGGGAAATGTAGTTCCCAAAACATCAGGGAGCCAAGGTTGCTGACCCCCGGCTTAGACAGTCATGGCCTGAGTGGAGTTCTAGTTGGGTTAGGATTTGATTATTCAGTCCCTGCTAGATTAGTTTGGGTCAGTCCCTGCTAGATTAGTTTGGGTCAGTCCCTGCTAGATTAGTTTGAGTCAGTCCCTGCTAGATTAGTTTGAGTCAGTCCCTGCTAGATTAGTTTGAGTCAGTCCCTGCTAGATTCGTTTGGGTCAGTCCCTGCTAGATTCGTTTGGGTCAGTCCCTGCTAGATTCGTTTGGGTCAGTCCCTGCTAGATTAGTTTGGGTCAGTCCCTGCTAGATTAGTTTGGGTCGGTCCCTGCTAGATTCGTTTGGGTCAGTCCCTGCTAGATTAGTTTGGGTCAGCCCCTGCTAGATTAGTTTGAGTCAGTCCCTGCTAGATTCGTTTGGGTCAGTCCCTGCTAGATTCGTTTGGGTCAGTCCCTGCTAGATTCGTTTGGGTCAGTCCCTGCTAAATTCGTTTGGGTCAGTCCCTGCTAGATTAGTTTGGGTCAGTCCCTGCTAGATTAGTTTGGGTCAGTCCCTGCTAGATTCGTTTGGGTCAGTCCCTGCTAGATTCGTTTGGGTCAGTCCCTGCTAGATTCGTTTGGGTCAGTCCCTGCTAAATTCGTTTGGGTCAGTTCCTGCTAGATTAGTTTGGGTCAGTCCCTGCTAGATTAGTTTGGGTCAGTCCCTGCTAGATTAGTTTGGGTCGGTTACTGACAGTTTAGGTGGAGGTTTGGTTGAGTAATGCTTCTAATGCTTTCAGTTGGGAAAGTTGATATTGTTGGACGGATTAGTCATGGATTTTGGTTGGGTTGCTCACTAATTGACTTTTTATTTGGTTGGTCACTGATGGTTTAGGTGGCTTTGTGGTTTGGATAGACACTGTTGGTTCAGGTTGGATAGAGATTAGATCAGACACTGATGGTTGAAATTCTGCTAGCCGTTAACCATTTCAGTTCGGATGGTTACCCATGGTTTGGTTTGGGTTCATCACTGATGGTTTATGTTGTGATTAGTTTATTTAGTTTGGAAAAATAATTATTTGGGTAGAGTTTAGGTTGGATTAGCCACGGATGGATGAGGTTGGGTTAGTTACTGATGGGTGAAATTGGGTTAGTCACTGATGGATTAGGTTGGGTTAGTCACTGATGCGTGAGGTTGGGTTAGTCACTGATGCGTGAGGTTGGGTTAGTCACTGATGGGTGAGGTTGGGTTAGTCACTGATGGGTGAGGTTGGGTTAGTCACTGATGCGTGAGGTTGGGTTAGTCACTGATGGGTGAGGTTGGGTTAGTCACTGATGGGTGAGGTTGGGTTAGTCACTGATGGCTGAGGTTGGGTTAGTCACTGATGGATGAGGTTGGGTTAGTCACTGATGCGTGAGGTTGGGTTAGTCACTGATGGATGAGGTTGGGTTAGTCACTGATGGGTGAGGTTGGGTTAGTCACTGCTGGGTGAGGTTGGTCTAAACCTTAACACGTTAGGTTGGAGTAGTCATTGACGCATTAGGTTGGGATAGCCTTCAACGAGTTAGGTTGGGATAACCACTAATAAATTAGGTTGGGTTAGTCTTCCATGGACAAGGTTGGGGTAGCTACTTCCATATTAGGTTGGGTTAGTCTTTGGCAGATTAGGGAAACCACTGATTAATTGCATTGGGTTCGTTTTTGAAAGGTTGGTTAAGTTAGCTACTTCCAGATTTGGGTAGTCATTGATCGATTAGGGAAGGTTAGACTTCGACAGACTGGGTTGGGTTAGTCTTTGACAAGTTAGCTAAGGTTAGTCACTGAGTACAATGGGTTAGTCTTTAACAGGTTAGGTAGAGTTTGCCACTTACTATCTTCTGGTTAGTCTTCGATGGATAAGGTAAAGTTAACTACTGACTGACTACGTTGGATTGGCCTCTGACCAATGAAGTAGGGTTAGCCACACTGATTGATTAGCCAGAATTTGTCTTCGACATCTTAAAATGGGTTAATCACGGATAGATTTGGCGTTATCACTGATAGATTTGGGTTAGTCACGGATAGATTTGGGTTAGTCACGGATAGATTTGGGTTAGTCACTGATGGATTTGGGTTAGTCACTGATAGATTTGGGTTAGTCACCTATAGATTTGGGTTAGTCACTGATGGATTTGGGTTAGTCACAGAGGGATTTTGGTTAGTCACTGATGGATTTGGGTTAGTCACTGATGGATTTGGGTTAGTCACTGATGGATTTGGGTTAGTCACCGATGGATTTGGGTTAGTCACCGATGGATTTGGGTTAGTCACCGATGGATTTGGGTTAGTCACCGATAGATTTGGGTTAGTCCACTGATAGATTTGGGTAGTCACTGATGGATTTGGGTTAGTCACCGATGGATTTGGTTAGTCACTGATGGATTTGGGTTAGTCACCGATGGATGGGTTAGTCACCGATGGATTTGGGTTAGTCACCGATAGATTTGGGTTAGTCACTGATAGATTTGGGTTAGTCACTGATGGATTTGGGTTAGTCACCGATGGATTTGGGTTAGTCACCGATGGATTTGGGTTAGTCACCGATGGATTTGGGTTAGTCATGAATATGGTCCTTTCAATTGCACCAGTTCTAGTGGTCACGCACATGCCATCGAGCCTTGTCGTCCCTGCGCTCCAGGTTACAGTGCATCTGAATTACCTGGAAAAAACAAACAAGTTCAGGGAGTGCGGCAGATCTATGGGTGGGGGGGGGGGAGTATAGACACAGTGAGGGGCAGATTGTGTATAGTGAGGGGCAGGGTGTATAGGGAGGTGCAGACACAGTGAGGGGCAGAATGTGTATAGTGAGGGGCAGGGTGTATAGGGAGGTGCAGACACAGTGAGGGGCAGATTGTGTATAGTGAGGTGCAGACACAGTGAGGGGGGCAGATTGTGTATAGTAGTGAGGGGCAGGTGTATATGGAGGTGCAGGACACAGTGAGGGGAGGGTGTATAGGGAGGTGCAGACACAGTGAGGGGCAGGGTGTATAGGGAGGTGCAGACACAGTGAGGGGCAGGGTGTATAGGGAGGTGCAGACACAGTGAGGGGCAGGGTGTATATGGAGGTGCAGACACAGTGAGGGGCAGGGTGTATATGGAGGTGCAGACACAGTGAGGGGCAGGGTGTATAGGGAGGTGCAGACACAGTGAGGGGCAGGGTGTATAGGGGTGCAGACACAGTGAGGGGCAGGGTGTATAGGGAGGTGCAGACACAGTGAGGGGCAGGGTGTATATGGAGGTGCAGACACAGTGAGGGGCAGGGTGTATATGGAGGTGCAGACACAGTGAGGGGCAGGGTGTATAGGGAGGTGCAGACACAGTGAGGGGCAGGGTGTATATGGAGGTGCAGACACAGTGAGGGGCAGGGTGTATAGGGAGGTGCAGACACAGTGAGGGGCAGGGTGTATAGGGAGGTGCAGACACAGTGAGGGGCAGATTGTGTATAGTGAGGGGCAGGGTGTATAGGGAGGTGCAGACAGTGAGGGGCAGGGTGTATAGGGAGGTGCAGACACAGTGAGGGGCAGATTGTGTATAGTGAGGGGCAGGGTGTATAGGGAGGTGCAGACACAGTGAGGGGCAGGGTGTATAGGGAGGTGCAAGACAGTGAGGGGCAGGGTGTATAGGGAGGTGCAGGACACAGTGAGGGGCAGGGTGTATAGGGAGGTGCAGACACAGGAGGGGCAGGGTGTATAGGAGGTGCAGACAGTGAGGGGCAGGGTGTATAGGGAGGTGCAGACACAGTGAGGGGCAGGGTGTATAGGGAGATGCAGACACAGTGAGGGGCAGGGTGTATAGGGAGGTGCAGACACAGTGAGGGAGGGTGTATAGGGAGGTGCAGACACAGTGAGGGCAGGGTGTATATGGAGGTTGCAGACACAGTGAGGGGCAGGGTGTATAGGGAGGTGGCAGACAGTGAGGGCAGGGTGTATAGGGAGGTGCCAGACACAGTGAGGGGCAGGGTGTATAGGGAGGTGCAGACACAGTGAGGGGCAGGGTGTATAGGGAGGTGCAGACACAGTGAGGGGCAGGGTGTATGTTTATGGGTTCACAGTATACACTGTATCCGTTCACCTTCCTGGTTTCCACCTCTGCCGGCTCTGGCGTGGGCGTCTTGGCCGTCTTAAGATCTTCCTGAGACTGCGAGAGGGTACGAGGGAGGATGTGGGGACGGGACGCAGCGAAGTTCATGAGAGGGTAAATTCCGTTCCTGCGAGATGGGAACATCCAAATCCACACTTACTAATCTAAAAATATTCTTCAGGGACTAAAAAAAACCAAAAAACAAACATGTTTTATTTTCCGTTACTCCTCCCTGTGTCAGGATCGCTGCGTCCTATGAATGCGGCCTGTGTCTTGGAAGTGATTAGTTCTTCCCACCTCAAACTGCACCTGATTACTGCCGCCTAATTACCAAAACATGTTGCCAAAGCCGCGTGTATGAATATGCCCCGTCTGCCATCAATCCGCAGAACAATAAAAACAACATGCGTTATTAATAGAAAAACAACAAAACATGAGCAACCAACGCGACCTGAACACAAGACAGAAATCTGTCATACAACATAAACACAGATTTTAATTCAGGGGCTCGGAGGTGAGTATTTTGCATCTCTTTCTTTGCGTTTATTTAACAGCAGCAAAAAACATGTTCAATAAACAGACAAACTTGTTCCTCCCTTCACTCAGTCCATTGGCTGGATGGAGTAGCGGTAACATCACTGCTCGATAACCGTGGACACCCAGGTTGGAATCCCGGCCAGAGCACCTCTCCAGTAAGTGTCCTTGGCAAGACACCTAACGGTACATACTCGCCACCACACAATGGGCCACATTACAATATTGACGCTAACGCCCACCTGCGTGAGAATTATCGTTAGCTGCGGTGTTTACCGCATATTACAATCCAAACGCAAACGGGTTAAGTAACGCGTTTGGGTATCTTGTGCTTCTCAGCGCGAGGTTACTGTACTTTGTGCTTCCTATACTTAACATGGGGAGCGCAAAGTGTTAATCAGCGCTGGATTACAAAGTGCCAGCGCTGATTAACATCCGGCTGTGGTTAGAAGAAAGTTAACACCAAGTCCTGGCTCTGGTTAACGGATTCCGCTTCTGCAGAATCCATTAACACCAGCCTAAAAAAACAAAAAACAGAATGGTATACTCACCTCCTGTCCCGCGGCGAGGACCGCGGCTCCGACCGCCTCCTCCGTCCGGCGGGAGCAGTGAAATACTGGGGGAAAAAGTTCCCCCAGTCTCTCCCTGCGTATCACTACGCTGACTGGCCGGATCTCGCGAGGCAAGATCCGGCAGGTCATGTGACCGCCGGCGTCTGGCTCAAAGGAGTCCTATGGACTCCATCGAGTGGATGCTCGCAGCTGCGCTCAGTGCTGCCGCGAGCATCCCGGGCCGTAACGCGCGGAAACAATGCAGGCAACTTTTTTAGCGCCTGCATTGTAATTCCACGCTAAAACGGGGGCGGTAGGGGGAAAAATACAGGCACAGTTTTTTCTTCCTACCACCCGTTTTAGGGTGGAGATCGTAATGTGGCCCAATATCGGCTGTGGAGTCCAGTGGTGACGTCTCTACCCTTCAACCGTGGAGAAGCAAGTCAAATCCCGCTCAGCACATCCCTCCAATACAACGGTGGAGAAGCAAGTCTCGACTTTACCAGGAGCGGCTTCAACCCAAACCACCAGGTCGCTGCTCTACAATCATGGAAAGACGACCCGATCCCACTCAGATGACGCCACCAATGAGTGTCGGTCAGGTCCCACAGCGACGCCGCAGAAAAAGAACCAAATCCTGATTCCCACCCTGGTAGCCTGCTAATGTATTTGTTAATACACATTCCTTCAGACCTCCTGCAGCAGCATCATATGTGTCTCATTAGCATTGAGTGGTGTCCTTTAAGAGAACCACACCCGCATCCAGCCAATGTTCTGACATTAACTTCTGAACCTGCCATTGAAACGACGTGCTATATGTCAGGGTTGCACGTAGCGGTGGCAGCGTTAGAACCAATATGCAAGATGTACCTATAGCTGAGCGATATGATAGCGTAGTAATATCTCCAGGCAGAGATCGAAGGGTTAAAGCAGGCGGGTAGTAATATATCCAGGCAGAGGTCGAAGGGTTAAAGCAGGCAGCGTAGTCAAATATCCAGGCAGGGGTCGAGGGGTTAAAGCATGCAGCGTAGTAATATATCCAGGCAGAGGTCGAAGGGTTAAAGCAGGCAGCGTAGTAATATATCCAGGCAGAGGTCGAAGGGTTAAAGCAGGCAGCGTAGTAATATATCCAGGCAGGGGTCGAAGGGTTAAAGCAGGCAGCGTAGTAATATATCCAGGCATAGGTCAGAATCACGGTCTCAGGAAACAAGTAATACACAGCGCAACAGACTAGAATAAACTAGTACTGAACTATCAGCCAGGCGACTCTTTATGGGGAACCTCCCGGGCGGTCTCTGATGACGTGCGGACTGCCGTCGGCCGTTCTGAGCGTCCCTGCGCACAACGTTCTCTGATAGCCCGGGAAAACGTGCGCACGAGCGGTTCGCTCCGCAGCTTGGCCACGAGGGAGGAAGATTGATGGACGCTACGAGCGTCGGAATGTCAGCCAGCGCCCGGGACAGGAGCGCAACCCAGGAGCGGCGGTAGGGATCCCTGACAGAGCCCCCCAACAAGGCGACCTCTCCGAGGGCGCGTCGGATGAGCCACGTGGAAAGCGTGAACAAGGTCAGGAGCGTGGACGTCAGCGGCGGAAACCCAGGAGTCCTCCTCAGGGCCATAGCCAGTCTAGTGAACCAGATACTCTAGGCGACGACGGCGGAAACGGGAATCCAATATCTCCTGTACTTCATACTCATCGTCGTTCACAGCCACTACAGGACCTGGACGGGAAGGAGTGCGATCAGGGAATGGATCCGGCTCCGAAGGATGGAGAAGAGATACATGGAAAACCAGGTGGATCTTGTAATCATCAGGCAAGCGAAGCCGTACTGCCGAAGAAGAAACAACCCTGGTAATCGGAAAAGGACCCAAAAAGTGAGGCCCCAACTTTCGTGAAGGACAATTCAGCGTCACGTGCTTGGAGGACAGCCATACCAAATCACCCACTTTATATAAGGGTGCAGGAACCCGGTGGCGATCAGCATAACGCTTGTAGGAACGTTGAGCTGATAGAAGAGCAGATCTGATTTGTTTGAAGCCGTCGTGTATACAGGCCATACGACGGTCCAAGGAGGGAACATCACTAACTAGAGGTGAACCAGGAAACATCACCGGATGTCGGCCGTAGTTGACAAAAAATGGAGAAGAATTGATAGAACGATGGATCTGATTGTTGTATGCGAATTCTGCAATGGGTAATAGATCTGCCCAGTCGTCTTGGAGATGGGAAGTGAAACATCGTAAATATTGTTCCAGGGTACCATTAGTTCGCTCGGTCTGACCGTTGGTCTGAGGATGATATGCCGTGGATAGGCTCTGCTGCATATGGAGATTTTTACAAAAGGCTTTCCAAAAAAGAGAAGTAAATTGAGACCCTCTATCGGATATAATGGTAGAGGGTAGTCCATGTAACCGGAATATTTCTCGAACAAACAATGATGTGGTTTGTGCTGCCGTGGGTATTCCTGCATGGGGTAATAAAATGAGCCATCTTGGAGAATCTGTCAATCACCACCATTATGGTGTTATATCCGGCGGATGCTGGTAGCTCGACTATAAAGTCCATAGATATATCCTCCCAAGGGAGTTGAGGGACAGGCAATGGTTGAAGCAAACCCTGTGGACGCTGATGGGAGACTTTGGCTCTGATGCATACTGGGCAATTCTTCACATACGATACGGTATCTTTTTGTAGACGAGGCCACCAGAAGAAACGGTTTATCAGATCCAGCGTCTTATGTTTACCCCCATGACCCCCTAGGGGGGAGTCGTGACAATATTGAAGTACAGACAGTACTGCTGCGGACGGCACAAATACCTTCTGATGGTGGAACAGAAATCCGTTCTGCGCGGTCAGTGCCATTGAAGAAACCGTTTGATCGATAGGGGGTGTGTTCTGTTTTATTACGTCCCATAGTGATAACTTAATCGTGGCAAAACAGGTTCGGGGTAGTATGAAATCGTCATTGATTACTGGGATGTTATCTTTAGCTCTTGACAAGGCATCGGCTTTCCCGTTTTTGCTACCAGGTCTGTATGTGATATGCATGTCGAACCGACTGAAGAAAAGAGCCCATCGTGCTTGTCTCGGTTTCAATCTGCGTGCTTGTTGTAGGTATTCCAAGTTCCGATGGTCAGTAAGGATGGACACTGGATGGTGAGCGCCTTCAAGGAGATGACGCCATTCTTCCAGAGCTAGTTTGATTGCCAGCAATTCTCTCTCTCCGACGTCATAATTCTTTTCGACTGCGGAAAGGGTTTTAGAAAAAAATGATACAGGATGCATTACTTCTGTTTCTTTCTGTCTTTCAGATAAAACGGCTCCAACAGCGAAAGCCGAGGCATCTACCTCTAGTATATACGGATGAGAGGGATTGGGAATCGAGAGGATAGGTGCGGTAGTGATAGTTCTGTTTAATAGATCAAAAGCGTCTTGAGCTGCTATAGACCAAGAAAAACAGGTATGGATACGGGTTAGGTCAGTCAATGGTTTAACTATCTTGGAGAAGTTCTTTACAAATTTTCTGTAAAAATTGCAGAAACCCAAAAAACACTGGACCCCCTTTCTGTTGGCAGGAGCTGGCCAATTCGTGACTGCTTCTATCTTGGCTGGATCCATCTGGATGTGCCCGGGGGTAATGATGAAACCAAGAAAGTCAATACGTTGTGTATCGAATAAACATTTTTCCAGCTTTACATACAGTTTGTGTTTCAATAGACGTAGCAATACGGTTCTTACATGCTTTCTATGTGTTTCAGCAGTGTCGGAATACATTAAGATGTCATCCAAATATACTATTACGTAACAGTCCAGTATGTCTTGGAAAATATCATTGAGAAATCTCTGAAACGTGGCAGGGGCATTGCAGAGACCATATGGCATTACTAAATACTAGAAATGTCCATACCTGGACCTGAAGGCCGTCTTCCATTCGTCTCCGTCTCGTATTCTCACCAGATTGTACGCACCTCGTAAATCAAGTTTAGTAAACACTGACGAGGTTCTTAGTCGATCCATGAGTTCGGATATTAAAGGCAAAGGATATTTGTTTTTAATCGTAATATTATTTAAGGCACATTAGTCCACACAAGGGCGAAGACCCCCATCTTTCTTTCCTACGAAGAAGATGGGTGCTCCTGCAGGAGATGTCGAGGGACGTATAAAACCTTTTTTCAGGTTCTCTGATATATATTCTTTGAGGGACTCCAATTCTGGTTCGGACAACGGGTATATTCTGCCGTGAGGAATGGGAGCACCAGGTAGAAGATCAATTGGACAGTCGTAGGCTCTGAATGGTGGTAGATCGTCTGCTCCTTTCTTCTCGAACACACTATGCAAGTCCTGATAAGCTTTGGGTATGTCTGTGCACATAGCTGCAGTATGGATCTGTGTTTGAGGGATTTCGGAGGTAGTAGAGAAGTCTTTCTGGTTGAAGGTAACGGTGCTACTAGTCCAATCGATAGTAGGATTGTTTCTTCTTAACCAGTTAAGACCAAGGACGGCTGGAAACACTGGTGAAGGCACGATATCAAAGATGAGTGTGTCCTGTGGTTGCTCCCCTATGGTGGCTAGGAGAGGTATAGTTTCTTTGGTCACGGGACCTGATTGAGGAGTGCTTCCGTCTAATAATTGGATGAGTAAGGCTGCTTTTTATAAGTAGTGGATATTCCGAGGGACTGTGTTACCTCAGTGTCCAAGAAGCAGCCGCTGGCCCCGGAATCAATCATGGCGTTGAGCGTGGTTATACGGCCGTCCCACTGTAAAGACAAGGGTACTATGAGGTGGGTGGACATGACAGTGCGGATGCTTTTGACGGATACAAAGGCGGGAAGGGCTAAAGGCTTACCCATACGGGTGTTAGGCTTCTCGCGACATTCCCGGACTTGATGCCCTGCACGGCCGCAGTACATGCATAGGCCTAAGGAGCGTCTCCTTGACTTCTCGGCTTCCGTCAATGGCCCTCTAGCTGCCCCAACTTGCATGGGTTCTTCATCGTTATCGGTAGGCATAGAGGACATGGAAGGTGGCGGAATGACGGGTTTTCTTACAGGTGTGGACTGACGAGAGTTGGCGCGTTCAGCGCGCCTTTCTCTTATTCAACGGTCGATTTCAATACATAAGGACATAGTCTTATCCAATGACGGAGGTACCCCGGTTCTTGCTAGCTCGTCCTTCAATGCTTCAGACAATCCTTTCCGGAATTGAGCTATAAGTGCTGGTTCATTCCACTCTGATTCAAGGGCCAAGTGTTTGAAGTCTGTAATATATTCTTCTACAACATTTCTCCCCTGTTTTAGGTTGTCGAGAGCCTAGGCCGCATTGGTCACCCGGTGGGGGTGATCATACAGCTCTTCCATAGCTTTATAGAAAGAGCTCCAGCTGTTCAATAAGGGATTGTGGGTCCGTAGCAAATGATGAGCCCATCGTTGAGGCCTACCTGTTAGCAATGATATCACTGATCTGACTCGTTGACTCGTGCGATGTCGGTGTTATAGGTTCGTCTCTGTAGGGAAAACATTATCTGACATGACGTTATGAAACAGCGGAACTGTTTTCGATCTCCATCAAATTTCTCGGGTGGTGACACGTAAGGTTCTGGACCCATAGCAGCATTATCCAGAGGGAGCGTTGGAGGCTCAGCCATAGGCCGTGAGGTACTGCTGCTTGCTAAGCCTTGTTCCAGACGATCTTGGTGCACCTGCATCGCTGTTTGATTGGCTTCCAAGGCCTGCACAGATTGTGTCAATATATTGAGCTGTTGGGCAATGGCGGCCAGAGTCTCTGGTACACTTGCTGATTCCATAGTAGACTAGTTTATTATGTCAGGGTTGCACGTAGCGGTGGCAGCGTTGGAACCAATATGCAAGATGTACCTATAGCTGAGCGATATGATAGCGTAGTAATATCTCCAGGCAGATATCGAAGGGTTAAAGCAGGCGGCGTAGTAATATATCCAGGCAGAGGTCGAAGGGTTAAAGCAGGCAGCGTAGTCATATATCCAGGCAGGGGTCGAGGGGTTAAAGCAGGCAGCGTAGTAATATATCCAGGCAGAGGTCAGAATCACGGTCTCAGGAAACAAGTAATACACAGCGCAACAGACTAGAATAAACTAGTACTGAACTATCAGCCAGGCGACTCTTTATGGGGAACCTCCCGGGCGGTCTCTGATGACGTGCGGACTGCCGTCGGCTGTTCTGAGCGTCCCAGCGTATAACGTTCTCTGATAGCCCGGGAAAACGTGCGCACGCGCGGTTCACTCTGCAGCCGGGCCACGAGGGAGGAGGATTGATGGACGCTACGAGCGTCGGAATGTCCGCCAGCACCCGGGACCGGAGCGCAACCCAGGAGCGGCGGTAGGGATCCCTGACACTATATGTGCTCCAGAGCCTGGTGGCTATCCTGCCTGATCTCCTGTCTACCGAACCCCGGCCTGTATTTGGACCATCCACGTAAGCCGCCAGCCCACGACTCCCTTACTTGTTTTCTGGACTATTCTTCCTGATATTTAATGAGACGCTCTTCACGGATCCACAATTCATCCAAGTCTCCAGCTTCCATTTGCACCAAAGACTGTGTTTCCAAATATCTTCTATTTGTTTCCCAAGGACTTATTATTTATACAGATTCCTGCCTTTTGTTTGACATCCAGTTTAATATATATATATATATATATAATTATCTTTTTTCTGCCCCAACCATTTTTGTTGTTGAATATTTATTTGCTGCATCCCGGGTTCATTATCCACATCACCGGTGACACCCGGTCCCTTACAGTGTCCTTGGGCAAAACACCTAACCATATGGATGCTCCTGGTTGGGGGGTTTTCTGTGGAGGCGCTGATTTATAGATATAAGTTTTGGGTTTGCAGCCTACGAGGTGTTGCACATAATCTCAACAAAATGTGCAAATGTAATAGAGAAAACAGTAGATGGTCCTGGTGGCGCAGTGCTGTACTATAAATGGTATAAACCCTAGCCTGATATTAGGCCCTACAGGTGCTCGTACTAGAGTCTAAGATCTAAAAATGTCGCCAGGAACCTTCAGGTCCCGAGAGACGTACAATTAAAAATGAGAAGTGCAAATTACAATTGATACATAAATGCAAAGCCGAGAGACATGCAAGGATTATGTATAACAATAAAGTGCATGTGCTTATGAAACCATTCTTAAGTAAAGTGCATACACAGGTGGTGCGCTAAAAGCGCAAATCGCTGATAGTTCTTTGGAGGGTTGTACAGTCAATAAGTCCTAAGTCACAGTAAAGTGCACGTGCAAAAGTGCAAATAACATGAAAAAGAACCGGAAAATGTTGTGGCCACTAGTGGTTGCACAGCGTATGAGCCGTGTTGTAGAGATAAACGGTCCACTGCCACAGCTTCTCTCCTCAATGTGTGGTTTATATAAGGGGAGAGAGAAGAAAATAATAATAATAGTGCAGATGTCAAGAATCAAGCCTGTGCCCGCACCTAAACCGTGGCAAACCCTTATTCACCTGTCTAGGTTTGTATGCAGGTTAGATTCCCCTATCTGGCTGTTAAGCTTCTGTTGTGATACCTACAGGTGTATACTACTTCACCTAAATGAAGCCTGCTTAAAGGAGGGATCCACCCTTCCATCAGGGCTTCAACATAACGTCCCTGGAAGTGCAGACCTGTTCCTGAAGCTCCCTACCGTGTTACCTGAATCCCTCCAGTGATACTCCCAAGTGGAACCCTGCTACCAAGGAGAATCCCCCCACCAAGGTACCCCGCTCTCAAGAACCCTCGTTCTTCGAGTGTATCCCACTTCCAAGAATCCTCGTTTGTCAAGTATACCCTGCTTTCAAGAATCCCTATTGTCAAGCTGAATCCTGCATACAGTCTGTTGCCTGCCTGCTAGTGCTGCTATTATTTACTATTTGTTTTGTTTGTTATTTAATAAACCCTCAGTACCCAGCAACCTGTGTGACTCCTATGATCACTGCATCCTGGGCTCACTTCACCCACCGCCGCACTCCCACACCTGACAGAATGTTGAAGCCTTCACACAGTGATTCCGCGGTGATCCAAATCGTTATGGAGTACCTCAGAAAAGCCATTCAAGACATCCTGCAACATTTGGACTCCGTTTTTGCAAGTATGCAGCAGGGTTTAAATGACACCTCTACTAAGGTGTGCACTCCAGCTCCAAAGAAAGTGGGCAGAGGACCCCTAACATCTGAAGAAATCGCTAGGAGAAGGTCCCAGAAGCTCTGCTTCTACTGCGGGGAACCGTCCCATTCCATCTCGGAATGTTTAGTGCGGCCCCCCAAGCTGCCCCGCACTTTCCCTGGAGTTGCAAACGAAATCCTGCAATCCCCAGTGCTACCTGGTGCTACTCCCAAGTCTGCACCTGTTACTCCAAAAAAGACTTTTTCTATCAAGGCCAGAGAACCCTTTTCTACTCCGTCTGTGTTCCCAATGCCTAGTAAAGCACTGCCCACCAAGTTCAAGAAGGCAGTGTCTGTCAAGTCTGCTCCCACCAGACCAAAAAGGGAAATTGTTCCTACCAAGTCCTTGTCCAGAAAACCCACACCTGCTAAAACAAGGACTGTGTATAAAAAGTCTATGGAGGCCTACTCGGATAAGCTCCAAAGGTGCCAGCCAAATAGGATGGTGTCACTGGACACCTATCCTGAGGTCACAGACCTTGAAGACCCCTATCCTGCCGAAACCATGGAGTTCGAGTCCACCCTACCTTCAGAATATGAACCTGAAATTCCCATGGAGTTAGCTGCTGCCTCCCCTTCTCAGACACCCACCACTCTCAACCAGCATTCCAGGTACCTTGGTGTCGCTGTCTACGCCCCAGCAACCGTCTTCAAGTCATCGGTGAAACCAGGACCCCGAAATCTGGAAGCCAACTCCTGTCTCCATGACCTAGAAGAATCACTGTTGCTGCAGAGTCCAGCTGCCTCCATACTAAGGAGGGCTCTTGGATTCAAAAAGATTGAGACTCCCACTCCCCACAGCCGCAAATCCGGGCTGGTTTCTGGACAACCATGCCAAGCATATATCGGTACCACTGTCTCTACCCCTGAAGGCACCATTACTATGGAACCCTTGCCCCCTGGGTTCACGTATGGTTCCAATGGGACTGTGGTCAGATGCGCAGACCTGCAGGTGTTTCAGAACCCCAAAAGCGCTTGGAGATCACTCCACCATAATGTTGTCACTGCCCTGCAACCCGCAGGTTCTCCAGCCGTTGCTGCCCTGCACCCTGCAGGATCTCAGAATATCACTGCCCTGCAACCCGCAGGATTCCAAGAGCCGTGCCGTACCCAGGTCCAGGTCCAAGAGCCGTACCGTACCGAGGTCCAGGTCCAGGTCCAAGAGCCGTGCTGTACCGAGGTCCAGGTCCAAGAGCCGTGCTGTACCGAGGTCCAGGTCCAAGAGCCGTGCTGTACCGAGGTCCAGGTCCAAGAGCCGTGCCGTACCGAGGTCCAGGTCCAAGAGCCGTGCCGTACCAGGTCCAGGTCCAAGAGCCGTGCCGTACCGAGGTCCAGGTCCAAGAGCCGTGCCGTACCGAGGTCCAGGTCCAAGAGCCGTGCCGTACCGAGGTCCAGGTCCAAGAGCCGTGCCGTACCGAGGTCCAGGTCCAAGAGCCGTGCCGTACCGAGGTCCAGGTCCAAGAGCCGTGCCGTACCGAGGTCCAGGTCCAAGAGCCGTGCCGTACCGAGGTCCAGGTCCAAGAGCCGTGCCGTACCGAGGTCCAGGTCCAAGAGCCGTGCCGTACCGAGGTCCAGGTCCAAGAGCCGTGCCGTACCGAGGTCCAGGTCCAAGAGCCGTGCCGTACCGAGGTCCAGGTCCAAGAGCCGTGCCGTACCGAGGTCCAGGTCCAAGAGCCGTGCCGTACCGAGGTCCAAGAGCCGTGCCGTACCGAGGTCCAAGAGCCGTGCCGTACCGAGGTCCAGGTCCAAGAGCCGTGCCGTACCGAGGTCCAGGTCCAAGAGCCGTGCCGTACCGAGGTCCAGGTCCAAGAGCCGTGCCGTACCGAGGTCCAGGTCCAAGAGCCGTGCCGTACCGAGGTCCAGGTCCAAGAGCCGTGCCGTACCGAGGTCCAGGTCCAAGAGCCGTGCCGTACCGAGGTCCAGGTCCAAGAGCCGTGCCGTACCGAGGTCCAGGTCCAAGAGCCGTGCCGTACCGAGGTCCAGGAGCCGTGCCGTACCGAGGTCCAGGTCCAGGAGCCGTGCCGTACCGAGGTCCAGGTCCAAGAGCCGTGCCGTACCGAGGTCCAGGTCCAAGAGCCGTGCCGTACCGAGGTCCAGGTCCAAGAGCCGTGCCGTACCGAGGTCCAGGTCCAAGAGCCGTGCCGTACCGAGGTCCAGGTCCAAGAGCCGTGCCGTACCGAGGTCCAGGTCCAAGAGCCGTGCCGTACCGAGGTCCAGGTCCAAGAGCCGTGCCGTACCGAGGTCCAGGTCCAAGAGCCGTGCCGTACCGAGGTCCAGGTCCAAGAGCCGTGCCGTACCGAGGTCCAGGTCCAAGAGCCGTGCCGTACCGAGGTCCAGGTCCAAGAGCCGTGCCGTACCGAGGTCCAGGTCCAAGAGCCGTGCCGTACCGAGGTCCAGGTCCAAGAGCCGTGCTGTACCGAGGTCCAAGCCCAGACTGCTGCCACCAAAACATTTGTGGACACTGATACCGCTGCAGCTACCCTGCCAACTCCTGGTAAAGCCAGTCCGTCTAGTGAAGTCCTGGTACTTGTCTCTGCCATGGCAGCTCAGGTGAATACCCTTACCCATACTGTACAGGACATGCAGCTGAACCACAAATTCCTGCAGTCTCAGGTACAGGTTGCATTAGCCCGTGGACATTTCTCTACTCCCGATCTGGTTGCCACCAGCAACCCCATACATCAGGACGACTCCGAACCCACTGTGCTCGATAGCACCTCAGATATGGATCCCACGATACCCTACAGTGTCCAAGGTATCGTGATACGCCGAACAGACCTTGAAAACCCTGTGACCATCTTGACCACCCAAACCTCATCCTTGGAGGTGACGGGTCCTGCCCCAACCGACGGCGGCGCAGGAAAAAATAGGTGGCCCCCTTGTTATATATATCTGATTGTTCGCGCCCGGAAGGCGCTCCTTGGGTTGGGGTACTGTCATGAATTAAGCCTATGCCCGCACCTAAACCGTGGCAAACCCTTATTCACCTGTCTAGGTTTGTATGCAGGTTCGATTCCCCTATCTGGCTGTTAAGCTTCTGTTGTGATACCTACAGGTGTATACTACTTCACCTAAATGATCCCTGCTTAAAAGAGGGATCCACCCTTCCATCAGGGCTTCAACATAACGTCCCTGGAAGTGCAGACCTGTTCCTGAAGCTCCCTACCGTGTTACCTGAATCCCTCCAGTGATACTCCCAAGTGGAACCCTGCTACCAAGGAGAATCTCCCCACCAAGGTACCCCGCTCTCAAGAACCCTCGTTCTTAGAGTGTATCCCACTTCCAAGAATCCTCGTTTGTCAAGTATACCCTGCTTTCAAGAATCCCTGTTGTCAAGCTGAATCCTGCATACAGTCTGTTGCCTGCCTGCTAGTGCTGCTATTATTTACTATTTGTTTTGTTTATTATTTAATAAACCTTCAATACCCAGCAACCTGTGTGACTCCTATGATCACTGCATCCTGGGCTCACTTCACCCACCGCCGCACTCCCACACCTGACAGCAGACTGCTTCAGGTATTTATGGTGAGGATAGAACAAGAATCTCACTCACGGATTACAGAGCCCAGTGTGTCCCTGGCTCTGGGTTGAAGCGCCTCACACCAGATATAGGGTGGCGTATCCCTTCTTTGTCCTACGGTTGGCCTCAGATGAAATACAAGCAGATAGACAGTGCTCCCATAGCGTAACACATTCGGTAAAAGTGGCAGCAAGTTAAAAAGCTGATCAATCTCACTCACCAATGGTGGAGTCTCGGTTTTCTCAGGCTCGGCTTGTAAGCATATGGTACCATTTAAATCGGTGTGTACCTCACCTCTCTCGCCTGGAACGTCTGTTTCTTTCCTTCTTCTATGCTGGTACTCCACCTCCAGAAAATTTAGGGAGGAAAGAGGGGGGAAAGACCAGGGTAATAAACTAGACGTGGCTCTTGTGGAGCAGCTTCCACAGTCTAGATGGTCTTAAATAAATAAAAATCTAAATAAAATTAAAAAGCTGAGACCCAAGAATGAAAACTTCAAAAGGGTTTATTAGCATTATATAAAATAAATTGGGGGGGGGGGGAATTACACTGAACGCGTTTCACACACTTAACCTGTGCCTTCCTCTAGCAGTGTGGTGTATGGGGGTAAAAGGGAGAGTGCATTGGCTAATCACTTTTTATAAAAGGGGCATTATTGAGTCCACCTGATTTAAGTTTCTTCCTTTCGGTTCATACTTCCTGGTTTGCGGTCATGTGACCTCTATTGTGTCTTTTTTTTCTCCTCTGACACCGCGGCCATCTTGTTTTTGCGTTCCAGCGTGGAAGTTCCGCATTTTTGCTTTGTTTACATCCACAATCCTATGCTACAGTAAAAAGGAGGCATAGCGGCGGTCTGCAGGGGGATAATGCCCCTTATCTCATGCTGCCTGCTCTGTCTTGGTCCCTGGAGGACCTAATGCCAGTACATAGTGAAAAATAACGTCTTAAAATACTTATCCTTAAATGTGTTTGGTGCCGCAGATATACTTATTCTGCTAATATAAACATAGAGTTGCCTATCTCAATAATGGAGTTGGGTAATGAGTGTATTTAAGAAACCTGTTGGGCAATCCTCAAATGGGTATTAGCTATTACAGCTTGGTGGATGCTTTACATAAAGATCAGAACAATTATGGCCTTTATGATAAAAATGGAAGGATATTTTACATACAATGTGTACATAGAAACATAGAAACATAGAAAAATGTCGGCAGATAAGAACCTTTCGGCCCATCTAGTCGCCCAATTACATGGATACTTTACCTGGATTTATCTTTTGTTTAGGATAGCCTTATTCCTATCCCATGCTTGCTTAAATTCAATTACTGTTTTAGCCTCTACCACTTCTACTGGAAGACTGTTCCATGTATCCACCACCCTCTCAGTAAAATAATGCTTCCTGATGTTACTTTTAAACCTTTGCCCCTCTAATCTAAGACTATGTCCTCTTGTTTTGCTACTTTGTTTCCTTTTAAATATACTCCCTTCCTCTACCTTGTGGATTCCCTTTACGTATTTAAATGTTTCTATCATATCTCCTCTGTCTCGTCTTTTTTCCAAGCTGTACATGTTAAGATCATTAAGCCTTTCCTGGTAACTTTTCTCCTTCAACCCGTACACCATTTTAGTAGCCCTTCTCTGAACTCTATCTAAGATGTCTATATCCTTCTGGAGATACGGTCTCCAGTACTGCACACAGTACTCCAAGTGAGGTCTCACCAGTGCTCTGTACAGTGGCATGAGCACTTCCCTTTTCCTACTGCTAATACCTCTCCCTACACAACCAAGCATTCTGCCAGCATTTCCTGCTGCTCTATTACATTGACTACTTACCCTTAGATCCTCCTGAAATAATGACCCCTAAATCCCTTTCCTCAGATGTTGAGGTTAGGACTGTATCAAATATTCTATATTCAGCCCTTGGGTTTTTACGTCCCAGGTGCATTATCTTGCACTTATCCACGTTAAAACTCAATTGTCACAGCTCCCACCATTTTTTTAGTTTACCTAAATCATTTGTCATTTGGCTGATACCTCCAGGAACGTCAACCCTGTTGCAAATCTTTGTGTCATCAGCAAAAAGACATACTTTTCCATTAATACCTTCTGCAATATCACTAATAAAAATATTAAAGAGAATGGGTCCAAGTACTGACCCCTGAGGTACCCCACTGGTAACAAGACCTTGTGCCGAATAAACTCCATTTACCACAACCCTCTGTTGTCTGTCACTCAGCCACTGCCTAATCCAGTCAACAATATTGGAATCTAAACTCAAAGATTGCAATTTATGCTTCTAAATTACAGTTATACAAAAATTTAAATTAAAAAAGGCATAAAATCGCATGGATCCTAAAAAGGCTAAACCCATATCAGCAAACTGGGGTCTCTGTTGAGGTGAGAGTGAGGAATAACTTATGTGAAGAAGTATAGGATAAATCCATTTTGGCAAAAATCATGTACTCTAAACTAATGGATTATAAATAAGAATAATGGATCTATATACTATATAAAATAGCGTTAATTACATATATAAAATAAAATAAAAAAAAGTGGGGATGGATGTAAAATACTATTGAAAACTAAGGTGTATACTGGTATACGGTGTGCGTGCAACGGGTTTGTGATGAGTCATTGCTTATCAAGGAAGATTTATGTACCATACTAAATAGAAGGATACTCATATGGTGGGGGGGGGGGTAGATACCGAGATGAGAAGGAGAATAAGGTGCACAGCGAGGGGAAAGGATATGATAATGTATTACATGGGTATATGAATCCTGCTAAGTGTAATCATCTGTATATTGTCAGTTCAGAAAATGGCACAGTTCGAAGTCTGCGTTGAGACCTTGAGACTATTGTAACCATAAGAAAATTTTTATCTACAACAGAACGGAACGGCGATGGGAACACGGTTCGCGCCATCCTATGCAAATTTATTCATGGCACACTGGGAAGATTCTTTTTTATCTATGTATCAGGATAACCTAATATGCTACAAGCGATACATAGACGGCATTTTTTTAATCTGGAAAGGTGGAATAGAAACACTGCAAGAGTTTCTAACACGGCTTGACGAGAACAATAGAGGCATTAAATTAACAACAGTGTGGAGTAGCGACAAGGTCGAGTTTTTGGATCTTATTATATACATAGAGGAGAGGGAGATCAAAACAAAGACATTCTTTAAAAAGGTAGAGGTCAACAGCTTCATCGAAAGAACAAGCTGCCATCTTCCCCAATGGCTAGAAGGAGTCCCCAAAGGACAATGTCTAAGAATTAAGAGAAACTGCACAGATCAAAGCGTTTATGAATCACAATCCGAAAAACTCAAAAAAGACTTCATACAAAAAGGATATTCTCCTGAGAAATTAGAATTGGCCAGAACATCAGTGAGAGACATAAACCAGGACACCCTGTTAAAAAAGAGAATCAATACACATTTGGGGCACACAGATGATGTCCCGTTTATCTTCACGTACAGTGCTCAAAACAAAACCATAAGAAAGACGGTTAGAAAATATTGGCATATCCTGCGGAAAGATCCCCTACTGAAGGATATTCTTCCAGAGAACCCTAGACTGATTTGTAGAGGCGTAAGCAACTTGAAGATGAAGCTGGCACATGGACATACGCACAAGAAAACCAAGAAGAGTAACCATTTTGGTATAAAGAAAGGATTCCACCAATGCGGTAATTGTTTGAACTGCCGCAATACGAGTGGTCAGAAGCAGATCGTTACGCAAGTAGAAGGCAACACAGGGAGTATTAAAATAAAAGAGGTTATTACATGCTTCACGAAAAATGTAATTTATTTACTGATATGCCCATGCGGTCTCAAATACGTGGGGAGGACCACTAGACCACTGAACCTTCGCATCCAGGAGCACATTCGGAATATAAGGAAGGGCTATGACAAACATAGCGTCTCACTACACTTTAAGATTAAGCATGCCCAGAATCCTGAAGGTCTTAAGTTCATAGGCATCAAGAAAGTTGAAGCACCCTGGAGAGGCGGTAATTTCAACCAGATAATCGGTAAGGAAGAGATGAGCCTGATTTTCAAGATGGGATCGCTCCAACCTCAAGGTCTCAACGCAGACTTCGAACTGTGCCATTTTCTGAACTGACAATATACAGATGATTACACTTAGCAGGATTCATATACCCATGTAATACATTATCATATCCTTTCCCCTCGCTGTGCACCTTATTCTCCTTCTCATCTCGGTATCTACCCCCCCCCCCCACCATATGAGTATCCTTCCATTTAGTATGGTACATAAATCTTCCTTGATAAGCAATGACTCATCACAAACCCGTTGCACGCACACCGAATACCAGTATACACCTTAGTTATCAATAGTATTTTACATCCATCCCCACTTTTTTTATTTTATTTTATATATGTAATTAACGCTATTTTATATATGTAATTAACGCTATTTTATATATGTAATTAACGCTATTTTATATAGATCCATTATTCTTATTTATAATCCATTAGTTTAGAGTACATGATTTATCCTATACTTCTTCACATAAGTTATTCCTCACTCTCACCTCAACAGAGACCCCAGTTTGCTGATATGGGTTTAGCCTTTTTAGGATCCATGAGATTTTATGCCTTTTTTAATTTAAATTTTTGTATAACTGTAATTTAGAAGCATGTACACATTGTATGTAAAATATCCTTCCATTTTTATCATAAAGGCCATAATTGTTCTGATCTTTATGTAAAGCATCCACCAAGCTGTAATAGCTAATACCCATTTGAGGATTGCCCAACAGGTTTCTTAAATACACTCATTACCCAACTCCATTATTGAGATAGGCAACTCTTTGTTTATCTTAGCAGAATAAGTATATCTGCGGCACCAAACACATTTAAGGATAAGTATTTTAAGACGTTATTTTTCACTATGTACTGGCATTAGGTCCTCCAGGGACCAAGACAGAGCAGGCAGCATGAGATAAGGGGCATTATCCCCCTGCAGACCGCCGCTATGCCTCCTTTTTACTGTAGCATAGGATTGTGCATGTAAACAAAGCAAAAATGCGGAACTTCCACGCTGGAACGCAAAAACAAGATGGCCGCGGTGCCAGAGGAGAAAAAAAAGACACAATAGAGGTCACATGACCGCAAACCAGGAAGTATGAACCGAAAGGAAGAAACTTAAATCAGGTGGACTCAATAATGCCCCTTTTATAAAAAGTGATTAGCCAATGCACTCTGCCTTTTCCCCCCATACACCACACTGCTAGAGGAAGGCACAGGTTAAGTGTGTGAAACGCGTTCAGTGTAATCCCCCCCCCAATTTATTTTATGTAATGCTAATAAACCCTTTGAAGTTTTCATTCTTGGGTCTCAGCTTTTTAATTTTATTTAGATTTTTATTTATTTAAGACCATCTAGACTGTGGAAGCTGCTCCACAAGAGCCACGTCTAGTTTATTACCCTGGTCTTTCCCCCCTCTTTCCTCCCTAAATTTTTCTGGAGGTGGAGTACCAGCATAGAAGAAGGAAAGAAACAGACGTTCCAGGCGAGAGAGGTGAGGTACACACCGATTTAAATGGTACCATATGCTTACAAGCCGAGCCTGAGAAAACCGAGGCTCCACCATTGGTGAGTGAGATTGATCAGCTTTTTAACTTGCTGCCACTTTTACCGAATGTGTTACGCTATGGGAGCACTGTCTATCTGCTTGTATTTCATCTGAGGCCAACCGTAGGACAAAGAAGGGATACGCCACCCTATATCTGGTGTGAGGCGCTTCAACCCAGAGCCAGGGACACACTGGGCTCTGTAATTCGTGAGTGAGATTCTTGTTCTATCCTCACCATAAATACCTGAAGCAGTCTGCACTATTATTTTTTTCTTCTCTCTCCCCTTATATAAACCACCCATTGAGGAGAGGAGCTGTGGCAGTGGACCGTTTATCTCTACAACACGGCTCATACGCTGTGCAACCACTAGTGGCCACAACATTTTCCGGTTCTTTTTCATGTTATTTGCACTTTCACACGTGCACTTAACTGTGGCTTAGGACTTATTGACTGTACAACCCTCCAAAGAACTATCAGAGATTTGCGCTTTTAGCGCACTGTCATGGAGCTGATGTAACGCTCCACGCTTCAAACCCCAAGAGACTTTATGTTCATCTATATCGTGTGTTTTTAAATATTTTACATCGTTTGGTTTTAGTTTAAATTAGTTTAGTGTAAAATGGTGTAACTTTAGTTTTAAAAATACTTATATTCCTGTAGGTAAATGTGTTTCTGTATAGCCAGTAAACAAGCTTTACTGCTGTGTAATTTATGCAACAGGGCTTTTCCCCTTATCTAGCTGCATGTTTAATTCAAGGGATCTGTGATTGTGTGTGTTTAATCTGATGTGTTAGAACAATGGATTATACAAATGTTGTGTGAGCTAAAGACTAAAGAATGTAAAGAATGTTTATTGTAAATAACTGACATAATGTAATTAGTATGGGTAGGACGAGGTGCGTCATTTTATGCAAATTATGACTGTTGGACTTCAGCATAAATGGTGGCGTTTTGTTCATTAAAAAGTCAGAGAACTCTCAAGCTCAGAGAGAGAGGATCCTGTTGGAACATACAGCCGCGTCTGGTGTTTCATTCAGCGACGCTACACTACACTATCACCCTCAGAAGGTACCGAGCCACCTTCTGGAAATTCCTAACGGCTCCAGGGCAGAGGAACAGAACCAGACGGGTCAAGCTGCTCGAGGCGCTGAGGACAGAGCTCCCAGTAGCCGGGCTGACTGCAACGAAGGGGTGTCTGGAGAGTCAGGACAGATGGAAGGGAACGGTTCCGTCACATTGGTGGCAAGCGGTGTGGATAGAGGCTCTCTAACACCAATACACCCCGAGATGACAAACTATACAGCCTGCAAGCAGGACACCCTGAAGGACCTGCTGGAAAGCCATGGAAGGAATGAAGATAGGGTCAAAGGCACAAGTTTGGTGCAACCAGGAGCGAGATGGAAACGCTCAAGGAGGTAAAAAGACGCCTCAAGCAATATGGTCCAAACCCTAGCATGGACCTGTTCCAGAGCGTTTGGAATGAGGTCTGTTTATTGCAGAAAGGGGAAGCTGTGCAGGACCAGGAAGATTTTAACCCTCTGCATGTGGAATACAGTAAATACAAGGTCCCAGGCTGGACATTTAAGACCATCTAGACTGTGGAAGCTGCTCCACAAGAGCCACGTCTAGTTTATTTATAAGGGGAGAGAGAAGAAAATAATAATAATAATAGTGCAGACTGCTTCAGGTATTTATGGTGAGGATAGAACAAGAATCTCACTCACGGATTACAGAGCCCAGTGTGTCCCTGGCTCTGGGTTGAAGCGCCTCACACCAGATATAGGGTGGCGTATCCCTTCTTTGTCCTACAGTTGGCCTCAGATGAAATACAAGCAGATAGACAGTGCTCCCATAGCGTAACACATTCGGTAAAAGTGGCAGCAAGTTAAAAAGCTGATCAATCTCACTCACCAATGGTGGAGCCTCGGTTTTCTCAGGCTCGGCTTGTAAGCATATGGTACCATTTAAATCGGTGTGTACCTCACCTCTCTCGCCTGGAACGTCTGTTTTCCTTCTTCTATGCTGGTACTCCACCTCCAGAAAAATTTAGGGAGGAAAGAGGGGGGAAAGACCAGGGTAATAAACTAGACCAGCCAGGGGACATTCGTAGCCGGGAGGAGAACTGGCTGGCCACTACACCACACACCCAGAGGGTGTCTACAGACTTGGATTGGCAGAGACCAGGGATTTTGGAAGCATCGGCTTCTGCCAACGCCAAGACCCAAACAAAATATGCCTCCGCACCAACCGTGACCGTCAACCCACCCTCAAGTAAGGCTAAAAAGAAGCGGAGGGGTGGACGGGTGAAAGAAAAGGAGGTGGTGCTGGAGAGCAAATGCAAATGTTGTGACCCGCTTCGAAGGGAGGTAGAGACCTTGAAAGGGCAACTAGACTTTGCAACCCAGAGCGAAAAGAGACTGGCCTGCAATTACACCGGCTACAGGATGAGCTGCGAGCTGTCACGGTGGAGAGAAATGGTCGCTGCATGGAAGTACGAGAACAGTCAGTCAGTATACGAAAATTGTCATCCCAGCTGCAGGTCTGTGAGGACTGTAACATCGACCTACACACGGAGCTCAGTGGTGCTCAGGCGCAGATAGCGGAGCTGGAGCGCAGCTCCCGTGTAATGATCGAGCAGCTGGAGGCTGAGCGGCGAACTGGAGCTGCTCAACACATAGAAATAACAGCTTTTAAAATTCACCTGGAGAACTGCGAGCAGGAATTAGAGCGGACACAGCTCTCCCGGGATACTATTCAGTCATGGGCCTGGGAGCAGGAGGAGGAAATACAGCTGCTCCAGAACCAACTCCAGCTGTGCCAACACCAGCTACTAGAAGCAGACGCAGCTCAGAAGGAGAGCCTCGCTCAAACTAAGGCAAGCGAGATGGAGGTGAGCCGCCTGACACACCAACTAGGTGTATTGGAGCAGGAGCACCAGGGCACTGTTAGCCACCTGCAGGCTGAGCTCGAAGGGACACGAGCACAGTGCCAACAGCTCCAAGATGAGTTGTCCCTGGCACAAGCTGCCAGCACTCATGTGCCCACCACGGAGGAGAGCAGCACAACAGGGAGTCAAGTCATTGCCCCTGTTATATTTTGCATAGAGGAGCAATTGTACCCAGTGTTGCTGGAGGTGGATGCTGTGCTGGCATCAGAGTGTGCTTTGTCCCCAATGAAGATGGAGACCACCCAGCACTCCACCCCTGTCACCCAAGGTGCTACAAGAGAGGGGACCACTTCTTACCTGCCTAGAAGACCAGCAGAATCGGTGAGTGACTACCCTGAGAGACTACCAAATTCCTGATCCCAGGTAGAATTGCGCCCTTTTGGGATTGTGGGGATTGCCGTGGGCTGGACCCTTTTTAAATGCTCAGGAGGGGGGCATCAGCAGAAGGAGAGTCTGGGAACTGTGACTGCTGACTGTATTCGGGTCCTGGGTCCGCAGAGGTGCCCTGGACAGAGCAAGATATGGGGGGTAATTTCAGGGTGCCCCCTAACAAACATTTTATGCCTGTGGACTGTGGTGGCCTGTTGCCTGGCGCACTGGACAAGAGGGTTGGCCTGCCTCTTGCCCCGGGACTATGGACCCACAGCCTTCCAGCAACCGTCAGACACCGCAGACTTTGCTTATGTGCCCGCAACCATGGAACTTTGAAGATGGCACAGAAGAGAGGCAAGGTGAGAGGTCTCGTCAGTGGCAAGCGATCCGTTTGGGATCTAAGCTTGCCCTGCCATTCTGGAAGGGGGGACATATGTCATGGAGCTGATGTAACGCTCCATGCTTCAAACCCCAAGAGACTTTATGTTCATTTATATCGTGTGATTTTAAATATATTTTACATCGTTTGGTTTTAGTTTAAATTAGTTTAGTGTAAAATGGCAAAACTTTAATTTTAAAAATACTTATATTCCTGTAGGTAAATGTGTTTGTATAGCCAGTAAACAAGCTTTACTGCTGTGTAATTTATGCACCGGGGCTTTTCCCATTATCTAGCTGTATGTTTAATTCAAGGGATCTGTGATAGTGTTTGTTTAATCTGATGTGTTAGAACAATGGATTATACAAATGTTGTGTGAGCTGAAGGCTAAAGAATGTAAAGAATGTTTATTGTAAATAACTGACATAATGTAATTAGTATATTGGTAGGACGAGGTGCGTCATTTTATGCAAATTATGACTGTTGGACTTCAGCATAAATGGTGGCGTTTTGTTCAATAAAAAGTCAGAGAACTCTCAAGCTCAGAGAGAGAGAATCCTGTTGGAACATACAGCCGCGTCTGGTGTTTCATTCAGCGACGCTACACTACACTATCACCCTCAGAAGGTACCGAGCCGCCTTCTGGAAATTCCTAACGGCTCCAGGGCAGAGGAACAGAAGCAGGCGGGTCAAGCTGCTCGAGGCGCTGAGGACAGCGCTCCCAGTAGCCGGGCTGACCGCAACGAAGGGGTGTCTGGAGAGTCAGGACAGATGGAAGGGAACGGTTCCATCACACGCACCACCTGTGTATGCACTTTACTTAAAAATGGTTTCATAAGCACATTTACTTTATTGTTATACATAATCCTTGCATGTCTCTCGGCTTTGCATTTATGTATCAATTGTAATTTGCACTTCTCATTTTTAATTGTACGTCTCTCGGGACCTGAAGGTTCCTGGCGACATTTTTAGATCTTAGACTCTAGTACGAGCACCTGTAGGGCCTAATATCAGGCTAGGGTTTATACGATTTATAGTACACCATATGGATGCTCCTACCTCACAAAATACTTGTACATCTCATAGATTGTAAGTTCTTAGGAACAGCGTCCCCTGAATCAGGTCGTATCATCCATGTGTGGTATCCAATGTATTAACCCCTTGTACAATGATCTTGTAAAGCTGTGCTGTGGAATATGTGGCGCCGCCGCCACATAAATAAAGGATAATAATGATTACACCGCGGTTCCCTCCCCTCTCCATAATTTGCCACGTCCCGCGCCCATATTCCTCTTTGCTGCTTCAAACAAAGATAAGTACCTGTGCGTTGCGCTCTATTATCTGTGGGTTCAGCCCGCTCTAGTCGGGTCACCAGACCACGTGGGAATATGTCCGTGGCCGGAAGTAAATCCAGCTGCGAGAGAAGGACGCACCCAGCAGTAACACACATGCGCAACCAGGAAAAACAGACACGTGTAGCGCAACCAATCGGCACACTCGGACAGCGCCCAATTTAACGTTGGGGCCAGAGAGTGCCGAACCCACAGATAATAGAGCGCAACACGCAGGCACTTCTCTTTGGTTGAAGCAGCAAGGAAAGAGGAATATGGCTGCTGGACGTGGCTATTTATGGAGAGGGGAGGGAATGAACTGAGGGGAGGGACAAGTTTATCTGTTTATTGAACAAGTTTTCTTCTTATGTTTTTTGCGGCTGTTAAATAAATGCAAAGAAAGACATGCAAAATACTCGCCTCCGAGTCTATTAAAACTCTAACTTTCCGTCATACTTGGCAAAATCACCAAATTTACTTGGATTATTAGGACATATAATACATAAGCAGATATGCCGAAAAATGCGAGTGTGATTGAGTTTATGGTCTGTCGGAATACCGCGCTGTGTCAGTAAACTCGATCACACTCGCATTTCCCGGCATATCTGCTTTTGGAATATTTTGGACATATAAATACATACAATAAGTAAAATCTGTATTTATATCGTACGGCAGATCTGTATTGTGTTTAGGCCGCGCTGGTTGCTCATGTTTTGTGGTTTGTTATTGTATTGTTCTGCTGATTGATGGCAAACGGGCCATATTCATACACGTGGCTTTGGCAACATGTTTTGGTAATTTATTGTTACGGAGTGGTCCCCTGTTTGTTTGACTGTCCCTGTATTAGTAATCTACTATAGTCTTTGAATATTGACAGTTTAAGACTGACGTGCGTTGCTTTGAACTTGGGGTACATGGAGCTAGAGATGTATTTGGGAGGTGCGGGCCTGATGTTCTCTAGTATTTCCCTGCCCTCTCCTATGTTGAAGTCACCCTGTGCCTGTAGGGTGTTTGTGTAATCTCTATGTATCTGCTGATAGGATTGCTGGCTGGGTTATGTTAATCTGCTTTATGTTTGAGTAGTCTTGTTGATCTGTTTTGTCAGGCAAACACTGCCCCATTATCTGTCATTTTAGACTGTAATCCTATTTACCACCAACCACTGTCATTTCTAGAAGTGATGAGTAATATTTATTCCCTTGTCTGATTATGTAATTTCTCTGTTATCTAATGTGTTTAGACAGTCTGATGCTCAGGCTGTGATTCCATATTGTTTCATGTTTGGACAGGTCTGGTTCACTTGAAGCTGGGGGTGGGTGGCTTGTTGTAATTTCCCATTGGACTCTGGCCCATCCTGGACTGTATATATTCAATAAAGGTGTTCAGGGTCTGTTAAAACTAAAACCTCCAGATCTACAGCCTCGTCTTATTTCTGGGGGATACTAGCAGGCTCTCTGTGTCCCGGTCCTTAAGCTTCTTTTGAGGACTGGAGGAAGGCACGAGAATCTGCTGGGGAGAACACTGGGAGCGGTATTAACAAATGTGAACTATTATTTTGTTGTCTTGATTTATTACTGCTACAGGCCTTAACCTGCACATTTTTAGTACTGTTGCATCTATCTCAACCTGCAAGTATTTGCTGCTTCCTGCCTCAACCTGCAAGTATTTAGTGCTTCCTGCCCCAACCTGCAAGTATTTGCTGCTTCCTGCCTCAACCTGCAAGTGATTACTGCTTCCTGCCTCAACCTGCAAGTATTTACTGCTTCCTGCCTCAACCTGCAAGTGATTACTGCTTCCTGCCTCAACCTGCAAGTATTTACTGCTTCCTGCCTCAACCTGCAAGTGATTACTGCTTCCTGCCTCAACCTGCAATTTATTACTGCTTCCTGCCTCAACCTGCAATTGATTACTGCTTTCTGCCTCAACCTGCAAGTGATTACTGCTTCCTGCCTCAACCTGCAAGTATTTACTGCTTCCTGCCTAAACCTGCAAGTGATTACTGCTTCCTGCCTCAACCTGCAAGTATTTACTGCTTCCTGCCTAAACCTGCAAGTGATTACTGCTTCCTGCTTCAACCTGCAAGTGATTACTGCTTCCTGCCTCAACCTGCAAGTGATTACTGCTTCCTGCCTCAACCTGCAAGTGATTACTGCTTCCTGCCTCAACCTGCAAGTGATTACTGCTTCCTGCCTCAACCTGCAAGTGATTACTGCTTCCTGCCTCAACCTGCAAGTGATTACTGCTTCCTGCCTCAACCTGCAAGTGATTACTGCTTCCTGCCTCAACCTGCAAGTGATTACTGCTTCCTGCCTCAACCTGCAATTGATTACTGCTTCCTGCCTCAACCTGCAAGTGATTACTGCTTCCTGCCTCAACCTGCAAGTGATTACTGCTTCCTGCCTCAACCTGCAAGTGATTACTGCTTCCTGCCTCAACCTGCAAGTGATTACTGCTTCCTGCCTCAACCTGCAATTGATTACTGCTTCCTGCCTCAACCTGCAAGTGATTACTGCTTCCTGCCTCAACCTGCAAGTGATTACTGCTTCCTGCCTCAACCTGCAAGTGATTACTGCTTCCTGCCTCAACCTGCAAGTGATTACTGCTTCCTGCCTCAACCTGCAATTGACTACTGCTTCCTGCCTCAACCTGCAAGTGATTACTGCTTCCTGCCTCAACCTGCAATGATTACTGCTTCCTGCCTCAACCTGCAAGTGATTACTGCTTCCTGCCTCAACCTGCAAGTGATTACTGCTTCCTGCCTCAACCTGCAAGTGATTACTGCTTCCTGCCAGCGTCATTTCAGCCATATGTACCAGATTCCATGATTACCAGCCGCTCATTAAAAAGCTTTCAGAGCAGGGTGTGATGATCAGCTCTGCAATTTAATGTGAATATTCCATATGGAAAACGTGAGATGAAACCCCACCGAGTCTCTCACCTGACATCTTCTAGAAACTTGTCCAGCTCTAATGAGGAGACCTGGGAGTACCTGGAAGAGATGATGGAGAGCAGCCAAGCCTGGGTTGATACATTGTGTGTGATTTTGTACAGTTATGATCAGGGCAGACACGATGCTCAGTCACTTTATACTTTTTATATGTCCTAGAAATAATGTTTTAGACATGTGCCAGAAGGAGACAATTCTTGGGTCTAGAAGAACCACATGGCACCTGAATAATAGCTAGTCTCCCACCGATATGCGGCGCTGTACGGAGTCGTAAACACTGCAGGCTCGCCTGAATTCTGTCACGTTCACACTCGATAACCGTGGTGTGGATCCCTTTCGACAGACCTCTATGCGCTCCAATCCTTAAGTGGTCGGGACCGCTAATCCTATCACTCCCAGCCAGGGAAAACAAACACACCAGTAACAATGAGTATAACTTTGAGGTATCGGCAGTAGGTGTCCGTACTGAACATACACGGAGGCGGAAAGGGTTAACCTCGTTGTCAGATGAGGAATAGCCTGCGTTAGGCCTGTACTGGTTGTCTATATAAAACACGAGTCAGAAACAACTTGGTCAAAAAATATCACAATCCGGGTCGGCAGCAGAGAGGCTTCGCATACAAGCAGGGTTGCCAATAGATATGTATCCTGAGTCAGCGTGTGGCAGGATCAGCAATCGTTCCGAGGCTGCTCGGGGGTAACCCATACATACAGGCTGATTTGGTGATAGAATCGTCAATAAACAGTCCGGGTCAGTAACAGAGAGGGTCCTCGTACAATCGGAATCGGCAAGAGAGTAACTGAATCAAAGATAATCCGCACAGTGCATAAAATCTAATAATAATATCCGCGTGTTAAGAGACGAACAAAGAGCACGTTAAAACGCACACGGAAACGCATCAATGCTCCGCAGTGAAGGGGCTGGATAGGTCAGGTGGTCCGACATGGCAGATTATTTATTCTATGGATATTGATCTCATCCACCAATCAGGATAAAAGGGCGGTTCAACGTTTTTGCTCCCGAGCTGCCTTTAACGAGTCACTCGAATGAGAGGCTCAGATTCATGTGAGTGAACGTTCTCTGCTGCCGGGTCTCACGACGACGGAGACTGGATTTATGAGCAAGGTTTGGGATCTGTAAATGGCAAGCCGCCCATTTCCAGCGTCGCCGCCCAAAAAAATGCCACTGGATTCCTCCCAAAGAGCCAGAGGAAGGGCATTGCTTCATATCTTCACTTTGATACAATGACTTTATGTTTCTGATGAGGACATTGCGGTTTCCCTGATTTGATACACGGGAATGTGATGTTTACAACAAAGTGACGGGTTTCCAGAAAAGCCACAGCTAGGGGACACGATGCGGAATAAACCCATTAATCTCACCTCCACAATACGGCTGCCCGACCTCTGCGAGGCATGGACGCCATCTCAGCGTGCGGCTCTATCTTCTTAGTCTTCTCTTCCAGAAGTGTGTCCTGTGCGATGACTGAGAAAGAGGAAACTATGGTAATGGTGGCCTGGAAGCTCCGTGTTATTGTGCCCAGGGGGTCTATGCGTTCATGTGATAACCGGCCACAGGTAATTCACCAATAATCCACTGTGCATCAACAAATCAACAGAGGAACCAGGGAAACCTACTTTCATATGGACCATGCATGGCTTGGGGTCACTCACACGGCGTGTATTGTGCGTGGGGTCACTCACACGGTGTGTTGATGAAGGTGTATATAGTGCGTGGGGTCACTCACACGGTGTGTTAATGAAGGTGTATATAGTGCGTGGGGTCACTCACACGGTGTGTTGATGAAGGTGTACAGTATATAGTGCGTGGGGTCACTCACACGGTGTGTTGATGAAGGTGTATATAGTGCGTGGGGTCACTCACACGGTGTGTTGATGAAGGTGTATATAGTGCGTGGGGTCACTCACGTGGTGTGTTGATGAAGGTGTATATAGTGCGTGGGGTCACTCACACGGTGTGTTGATGAAGGTGTATATACGGCGTGGGGTCACTCACATGGTGTGTTGATGAAGGTGTACAGTATATAGTGCGTGGGGTCACTCACACGGTGTGTTGATGAAGGTGTATATAGTGCGTGGGGTCACTCCCACGGTGTGTTGATGAAGGTGTATATAGTGCGTGGGGTCACTCACACGGTGTGTTGATGAAGGTGTATATAGTGCGTGGGGTCACTCACATGGTGTGTTGATGAAGGTGTATATAGTGCGTGGGGTCACTCACATGGTGTGTTGATGAAGGTGTACAGTATATAGTGCGTGGGGTCACTCACACGGTGTGTTGATGAAGGTGTATATAGTGCGTGGGGTCACTCACACGGTGTGTTGATGAAGGTGTATATAGTGCGTGGGGTCACTCCCACGGTGTGTTGATGAAGGTGTATATAGTGCGTGGGGTCACTCACACGGTGTGTTGATGAAGGTGTATATAGTGCGTGGGGTCACTCACACGGTGTGTTGATGAAGGTGTATATAGTGCGTGGGGTCACTCACACGGTGTGTTGATGAAGGTGTATATAGTGCGTGGGGTCACTCACACGGTGTGTAGATGAAGGTGTATATAGTGCGTGGGGTCACTCACACGGTGTGTTGATGAAGGTGTATATAGTGCGTGGGGTCACTCACACGTGTGTTGATGAAGGTGTATATAGTGCGTGGGGTCACTCACACGGTGTTTGATGAAGGTGTATATAGTGCGTGGGGTCACTCCCACGGTGTGTTGATGAAGGTGTATATAGTGCGTGGGGTCACTCACACGGTGTGTTGATGAAGGTGTATATAGTGCGTGGGGTCACTCACACGGTGTGTAGATGAAGGTGTATATAGTGCGTGGGGTCACTCACACGGTGTGTTGATGAAGGTGTATATAGTGCGTGGGGTCACTCACACGGTGTGTTGATGAAGGTGTATATAGTGCGTGGGGTCACTCACACGGTTGTGTTGATGAAGGTGTATATAGTGCGTGGGGTCACTCACATGGTGTGTAGATGAAGGTGTATATAGTGCGTGGGGTCACTCACACGGTGTGTTGATGAAGGTGTATATAGTGCGTGGGGTCACTCACACGGTGTGTAGATGAAGGTGTATATAGTGCGTGGGGTCACTCACACGGTGTGTTGATGAAGGTGTATATAGTGCGTGGGGTCACTCACACGGTGTGTTGATGAAGGTGTATATAGTGCGTGGGGTCACTCACACGGTGTGTTGATGAAGGTGTATATAGTGCGTGGGGTCACTCACATGGTGTGTAGATGAAGGTGTATATAGTGCGTGGGGTCACTCACATGGTGTGTTGATGAAGGTGTATATAGTGCGTGGGGTCACTCACACGGTATGTTGATGAAGGTGTGCGCTGCCAGCAGCTTCAGGGAATGAACTTCAAACAGGACTCTGTGAAAGAGCAGATTGTGCGCTGAAGGTCTCAGGTCGGGCGACCTGGAGAGACATCGTTGGACAAATTCCTGCAAGAGAAGATCAGATCCGTTATCAGCGACAAATTCCTCCGAACCTGAGTGCCTGGAATGTGTTTCTGTGAAGGACACGGCCGGGCGAGCTGCAGACAGACAGACAGGCTGATAATCTGACGCACCTGGACAACCTTCTGAAACAGACTGAACAGTTGTGACAGAAAGTGCTCTGCGGGTGGGAGGGCGAGGAGAGTCTCGTGTGTTAAAGCAACACGGCATCATACATACACGACATGCTATCTACACGGCATCACACCTACACGGCATCATATGTACACGACATCATACCTACACGGCATCATATCTACACGGCATCAACCGGACACAGCATCACACGTACACGGCATCATACGGACATGGCAGGCACTGATACTGTATACGGTTTAAGGTAAATATATATACAGGTTTAAGATTCATTTTTACAAAGTCTCAAATGTCAAATTGACCTGAAATTTATGAATTTTTCTATTTCATAACGGAAAGTTCTCATTTTAAAAAGGACTTTGAGGCGAGTATTTGCCTTCTCTTTAATTCCTCTCAGCAGCAAGAGGTATTTAACATGTTAATAGAAAAAAACAGACCCCCCCACAGCAAGGGATAGAACACGCCCCAATGATCCCCTCCCAACAATGCATATAGTCCCACCCAGAGGTTGGCTCCTCCTCTTTCTTGCTGCTCCTCTCGGCAAGATACGTATTGCTTTTACTCACTCCTATGTTTCTTCAATTTATTGTATTATCTTGAAAAACAAAATCTCACAGGGACGCCGACTTTTCCCTTCCACAGCTGGCCACGCCCCCATCTCTTTTACGTTCGTCCGGCGCCTCACTGGAAGATCTCCATACTTGATCAGCTTTAAAATTGACAAATATGAGCTTCCGAGTCCTGTATTGAAAGTGATGAATTTTCCTAATTTAAATAATTACTCGGAGGCGAGTATTTCCCTCCCTTTTGTATACTGCGGCCGACTGTTTCTTCGAAATTGTTCATGCTGCATGTTTCCTCATTTGTTTTGTCAGGCGAGGTTTATGGGCGCCGTTACCGATTACAGACACTTATGTTTCTGGCTCTGCTCACTGTGATCTTTATTTACTGTGCACAAAGTCGTGGCTCTGATTCTAACCACTGCCCTGTGTTTCTGTTTTTTCTCTAGCATCGCGAGGGCTCCCTCCCGCTGTGTGGCTGAGCGTTCCGATCCTCGACTCAATCTGCCGATATGAGAAATCTTCATTTCTCCGTTGGGATGTTACTTTTTGTCCGTGTTGATTTCGACCTGTGACTCGCAAGAAAGAGGAGGAGCCAACCTCTGGGCAGGACTATATGGATTGTTGAGAAGGGATCGTTGGGGCGTGGTCTATCCCCTGCTGTGGGGGGGGGGGTCCTGTTTTTTTTCTATTAACATGTTAAATACCTCTTGCTGCTGGGAGGAATTAAAGAAAGAGAAGGCAAATACTCGCCTCCGAGTCTGTATTAAAATTCAAAGCTGTGTATTAGTCGGCAATAACAACGAAACCAAAAACATTCTGAACACAGCTGTTACAGTGGACTGACATGTGTTATATAGTGGTGGATTGGGGTGCAGAGTCACTCGGGTGCTTAGCGCTATAATAATACTGGCATCTGTGAAGTCATTCTGCTGGTTTCGGGTTCGTTTTGGTGCCATTGTGTCCATACAGACATCGCAGATCATTTAAGGAGACAGTTTTATTTCCTTGCCATAATATTTGGTTTGTATTCGTGTGTGTGTGTGTGTGTGTGTGTGGGGTAATTATGAGGTCATTGGGTCTAGCCATTAGATCACTGTACACAACATATTATGGCAGAATATTTTGGAGCTTTATGAAAGTCATAGAGTGATGATTGAAGGGGTTTCAGATCGACTGCAGCGTTACCTTCATATTAGGGTCTTCCAGCAATTGCACGGCTCTGGAAATGTTCTCCTCAGACACCTTATCCCCATTGCCTTGGATCTCCAGCACGGCCATCTGCAGCATAGACCGGGAGAAATAAACCAATGCACCCCAAAACCCAACACACAGGACCACCACAACACAGCCACCCCCAGGATACACAGGGAGAAATAACCTAATGGACCCCAATACCCACCTACAGGATACACAAGGAGAAATAACCTTATACATCCCAATACCAATCAACCGGGGCCTCTACAATGCAGCCACCCCCAGGATTCACAAGTCGGTCATTCAGCCCAATCACCCCTGATGTTTAGTATCTACATACCTCCAGTGCACACATGCCAAAGGAGAAGATGTCCACAGCTGTACCATCCTCTACATCTACAGGGGAAAGGGAAAAAAACGGAGGCTTCGGTAAACAAATATATATATATATATACACACTGCGTGAGACTATCCAGTCTATTCAAAGAAAAGGTGAAAAACAGGAGAATTGGCAGGATAAGAAAACAATCTAGACCAAATAGCCGATTTGGAAAGTGAAATAAATGGGAGAATTTTTCTGTTTTGGCTATTTTGACCTAGAATTTTCACTTCTCCAAAAGTTCTCCAGAGTTTCACATTTATTGAATAGACCTGTATGTGTATATAGATATACCAGGAGAGATGATTAGAGGAGAGGCATAGTGTATAGATATAGCAGGAGAGATGATTAGAGGAGAGGCATAGCGTATAGATATACCGGGAGAGATGATTAGAGGAGAGGCATAGTGTATAGATATACCAGGAGAGATGATTAGAGGAGAGGCATAGTGTATAGATATACCAGGAGAGATGATTAGAGGAGAGGCATAGTGTACAGATATACCGGGAGAGATGATTAGAGGAGAGGCATAGTGTATAGATATAGCAGGAGAGATGATTAGAGGAGAGGCATAGCGTATAGATATAGCAGGAGAGATGATTAGAGGAGAGGCATAGCGTATAGATATAGCAGGAGAGATGATTAGAGGAGAGGCATAGTGTATAGATATACCGGGAGAGATGATTAGAGGCATAGTGTATAGATATACCAGGAGAGATGATTAGAGGAGAGGCATAGTGTATAGATATACCGGGAGAGATGATTAGAGGCATAGTGTATAGATATACCGGGAGAGATGATTAGAGGAGAGGCATAGTGTATAGATATACCAGGAGAGATGATTAGAGGAGAGGCATAGTATATAGATATAGCAGGAGAGACGATTAGAGGAGAGGCATAGTGTATAGATATACCAGGAGAGATGATTAGAGGAGAGGCATAGCGTATAGATATAGCAGGAGAGATATCAATACTGGGAGAGGCATAGCTTATGAATATACTAGGAGAAGGATAGTGTATAGATATACTGGCAGAGATATAGTCTGGACAGTTTGGCCCCTGGAACACATTAGGGGCGTCCCTTTCCATCTCTTACAGCCGTACTCTGGAGGGAAGAAATGCAGCGTTCGATTCTCCTCTCGCAGGATCTTTAGTGGGGTGCGGAACTCATCAGGAAACGGGAGCTCTGGGGGAGACAGTAAATAGAGATGGGTGTTAGAAACATTTAATGTGCTGGATCTGAATCAAAAGCATACAGTGACTGCAGTTATACACATTTTACATATACACGCTCACATTTATACATATCAATTCAATGTGCATCTACACACTAAGACAGTTACAGGTATTTATAAAGCGCCAACAAGTTCTGTGGCGCTGTACACTGAGAGAGACAGAATAACAAATATATATAGTCAGGTCCAGAAATATTGGGACAGCGACACAATTGTAACATCTTTGGCTCTATACAGCACCACAATGGAGTTGGAATGAAACAAACACAATGTGCTTTAACTGCAGACTGTCAACTTTAATTTGAGGGTATGTACATCCAACTCAGGTGAACGGTGTAGGACTTACAGCAGTTTGCAGATGTGCCCCCACTTGTTAAGGGACCAAAGGACAGAATAATAATCATAAATCAAACTTTCCCTTCTTAATACTTGGTTACAAATCCTTTACAGTCAATCACAGCCTGAAGTCTGGAACGCATAGACATCACCAGACGCTGGATTTCATCCCTGGTGATGCTCTGCCAGGCCTCTACTGCAACTGTCTTCAGTTCCTGCTTGTTCTTGGGGCATTTTCCCTTCAGTTTTGTCTTCAGCAAGTGAAATGCAGCTCACTGGGATTCAGGTCAGGTGATTGACTTGGCCATTGCATAACATTCCACTTCTGTCCCTTCAAAAACTCTTTGGTTGCTTTTGCAGTATGCTTTGGGTCATTGTCCATCTGCCCTGTGAAGCGCCGTCCAATGAGTTCTGCAGCATTTGGCTGAATGTGAGCAGATAATATTGCCCCAAACACTTCAGAATTCATCCTGCGGCTTTTGTCAGCGTCACATCATCAATAAATACAAGAGAACCAGTTCCATTGGCCGCCATACATGCCCACGCCATGACACTACCACCACCATGCTTCACTGATGACGTGGTATGCTTAGGATCATGAGCAGTTCCTTACCTTCTCCATACTCTGCTCTTCCCATCACTCTGGTACAAGTTGATCTTGGTCTCATCTGTCCATAGGATCTTGTTCCAGAACTGTGAAGGCTTTGTTAGGTGTTGTTTGGCAAACTCTAATCTGGCCTTCCTGTTTTTGAGGCTCACCAATGGTTTACATCTTGTGGTGAACCCTCTGTATTCACTCTGGTGAAGTCTTCTCTTGATTGTTGACTTTGACACACATACACCTACCTCCTGGAGAGTGTTCTTGATCTGGCCAACTGTTGTGAAGGGTGTTTTCTTCACCAGGGAAAGAATTCTTCGGTCATCCACCACAGTTGTTTTCCGTGGTCTCCCAGGTCTTGTGGTGTTGCTGAGCTCACCGGTGCGTTCCTTCTTTTTGAGAATGTTCCGAACAGTTGTTTTAGCCACGCCTAATGTTCTTGCTATCTCTCTGATGGGTTTGTTTTGTTTCTTCATCCTAATGATGGCTTGCTTCACTGATAGTGACAGCTCTTTGGATCTCATCTTGAGAGTTGACAGCAACAGATTCCAAATGCAAATAGCAGACTTGAAATGAACTCTGGGCCTTTTATCTGCACATTGTAATTGGGGTAATGAGGGAATATCACACACCTGGCCATGGAACAGCTGAGAAGCCAATTGTCCCATTACTTTTGGTCCCTTAACAAGTGGGAGGCACATCTGCAAACTGCTGTAAGTCCTACACCGTTCACCTGAGTTGGATGTACATACCCTCAAATTAAAGCGGACAGTCTGCAGTTAAAGCACATTGTGTTTGTTTCATTCCAACTCCATTGTGGTGGTGTATACAAAGATGTTACAATTGTGTCGCTGTCCCAATATTTCTGGACCTGACTGTATATACAGTGGCAAGAAAAAGTATGTGAACCCTTTGGGATTACGTGGAGTTTTGCATGAATTGGTGATAAAATGTGCTCTGATCTTCATCTAAGTCACAACAATTTGAAAAACACAGTCTGCTTAAAATAATACAACACAAACAATATATGTTTTCATGTTTTTATTGAACGGAACATGTAAACATTCACAGTGGAGGGTGGAAAAAGTATGTGAACCTTTGGACTTAATAACTGGTTGACCCTCCTTTGGCAGCAATAACCTCAACCAAACGTTTCCTGTAGTTGCAGATCAGACCTGCACAACGATCTGGAGTAATTTTGGACCACTCCTCTTCACAAAACTGTTTCAGTGTAGCAATATTCTTGGGATGTCTGGTGTGAATCGCTCTCTTAAGGTCATGCCACAGCATTTCAATCGGGTTGAGGTCAGGACTCTGACTGGGCCACTCCAGAAGGTGTATTTTGTTTTGTTGAAGCCATTCTTTTGTTGAATTACTTGTATGCTTTGGGTCATTGTCCTGTTGCATCACCCATCCTCTGCGGAGCTTCAGTTGGCGGACAGATGGTCTTACGTTTTCCTGCAAAATGTCTTGATAAACTCTGGAATTCATTTTTCCATCAATGACAACAATCCGTCCAGGTCCTGAGGCAGCAAAGCAGCCCCAAACCATGATGCTCCCTCCGCCATGTTTTACAGTGGGGATGAGGTTTGATGTTGGTGTGCTGTGCCTTTTTTTCTCCACACATAGTGTCGTGTGTTTTTTCCAAACAACTCAATTTTGGTTTCATCTGTCCACAGAATATTTTGCCAGTAGTGCTGTGGAACATCCAGGTGCTCTTTTGCAAACTTCAAACGTGCTGCAATATTCTTTTTGGACAGCAATGGCTTCCTCCGTGGTGTCCTCCCATGTACTCCATTCTTGTTTAATGTTTTCCTTATTGTAGATGTGTCAACAAAAATGTTAGCATGTGCCAGAGATTTCTGTAAGTCCTTAGCTAACACTCTAGGATTCTTCTTTACCTCGTTAAGCATTCTGCGCTGTGCTCTTGCAGTCATCTTTACAGGACGATCACGCCTAGGGAGAGTAGCAACAGTGCTGAACTTTCTCATTTGTAGACAGTCTGTCTTACCGTGGACACATGAACATCAAGGCTTTTGGAGATACTTTTGTAACCCTTTCCAGCTTCATGCAAGTCAACAATTCTTGATAGTAGGTCTTCTGAGAGCTCTTTTCTGCGAGGCATGGTTCACATCAGGCAGTGCTTCTTGAAACCAGTAAATCCAAAACTGGTGTGTGTTTTTAAAGGGCAGGACAGCTTTCAGCAACACATCCAATAATATCACACTGATTGGACTCAAGGTTGGCTCACTCCTGGCTCCAATTAGCTCTTGGAGAAGTCATTAGGATAGGGGTTCACATACTTTTTTCCACCCTGCACTGTGAATGTTTACATGTTCTGTTCAATAAAAACATGAAAACATATAATGTTTGTGTTGTATTATTTTAAGCAGACTGTGTTTTTCAAATTGTTGTGACTTAGATGAAGATCAGAGACATTTTATGACCAATTCATTCAAAACTCCACGTAATCCCAAAGGGTTCACATACTTTTTCTTGCCACTGTATATATATACATACATGTTAAACACATAGAACAGTAGGTAAGAAGGCCCTGCTCTCGAGCTTACCCTCATCTAGTGTGTCACCCCTCTCCTCTTAGATTGTAAGTGGCAGAGTTTGTGAAGTAGTGGGGTGCAAGCAGGAGCAAGAAATGAACAATGTGGGATGATGGAGTGAGCTGATAGGCGTCTCTAAAGTAATGAGTTTTCAGAGGCTTCTTGAAGGACAGGAGAGATGAGGAGAGTCTGATGTTGCGGGTGAGGGAGTTCCATGAAAAGGGGGCAGCTCAGGAGAAGTACTAAAGGCGAGAGTTGGGGGTGCAGGTACATGGATAAGATAACATCAGATCATTGGCAGAGTGAAGTGGTCAGGATGGGATGAACCTGCAAATAATGGAGGAGATGTAGGCAGCGGCGCGGTTATGGAGAGCTTTGTACGTGAGCCCCAATATAATGAATTGGATTCTAAAGGAAACAGGAAGCCATTAGAGATTGACAAAAGGTGTGAGAGGTGCGGGATGTGAGAGGCACAAGAGGTGAGGTGAATGAGCGTGGCACAGGCATTCATTACAGACTGCAGAGGGAGAATCTGGGATCTTTTAAGGCCAGAGAGAAGGAGGTTACAGTAGTCAAGGTGGGAGAGAATAAGAGTTTGGATGAGCATTTTAGCAGAGTCCTGATTAAGACAGGCCCGTGCAAAGTTTTTTAGGTGGAAGTAGCAGGACTTGGTTCGAGACTGAATTTGAGGAGTGAAGGAGAGATCAGAGTCCAAGAGGACCCCAAGGCAGCGAGCTTGAGAGGTAGAAGTAGTGGTGGCTCATTCACCTGAAGGGAAATGGGCGCAGGAATCAAGATCTTAGAGGGAGGGAAGACTAGAAGTGCAGTTTTTGAGATGTTACGCTTTAGGAAACGGGAAAAGTCATCCAATCGGAGACAGCTGAGAGGCCGGCTGTAACACGATCCAACACAGGAGGAGAGAGATTGGGGGAGGAAAGGTAGATTTGGGTGTGGTCAGCATAGAGGTGATATTGGAAACCATAGGAAGAGATGAGGTTTCTAAGAGCGGCGGTATATATATATATATATATATCTCGAGAAGAATAGGGGACCCAGAGCAGAGCCTTGAGCTATCCAAACTGAAAGAGGAACTTGTGGTGAAGAGGCACCAGTGAAGGAGATGCTGAAGGAGCGAAGAGAGAGATCGGAAGAGAACCAGGAGAGAGCGGAGTCACTGAGGCCAACTTGTTGCAGCGTGAGGAGCAAGAGAAGGTGGTCAACAGTGTCAAATACATCGGAGAGGCCAAGAAGAATAAGGAAAGGCCGGACTGAGAGATAACCGGAGAGCTGGTTATAGACCAGGCATTCTAGGATCTTGCAGGCAAAGGGGAGCAGAGAGATGGCACAAAAGTTTTGAAAGGGAGGTGGGAGTAAGAGATTTATGCATATTATTTATAAACCGTGTGACAGAATCAGCTGTCTCTGGGGCAGTTGGAGGAGCCTGGGGGCTGCCTCATTCCTACTGACTATGGCCAAGGTGCTACCTGGGGTTTGCCAACTGGATTGCCCAGGGAATCCAGGATTTACGTTGACTGTGTCTGGAGTACTCCCTTATGTATTTATTATAGCATCATGTTGTCTCTGTATAGTGTACTCCTCTGTATCTACCCCCTTATAGTATATTATACACTTGCTTTAAGAAGAGTCCTTTGTTTCCCCTACTTCCCTCAAACCTCCCCCTAGGATCTAGCATGCAGGTTAAGATAAGTTTGCATGGGTTGAATGTTTCTTCCCATTGTCCTCTACTGGTGTTATGTGTAATGTATTCTTGAAGGGGGTTGTCCCTCAACTGTGTTTAGCTGTGTGTTTTACAAATAAAGAGTCAGTCTTTGTTTTGCACTCTGAAACACTGGTTGTGCCTGGTGATTTTTAGAGGAGATTTGTGGCTGCTGATGCTGGATTTCGGGGTTCAGCTTGGAGAAAGCTAGAGCTTGACAGAGGCACACAGTCAGTGTTCCAGGCGGTCTGTCACAAACAGGTTTATACCTATTATACACCGGCTGATACACCGTATACACACTTTTGCATATTATTACACACATCTCCACACTCAGACACACATTACATAAACAGGGAAATCCTTTTTGGTTTCGCTTCTCATTAGCGTCAGATTTTCTGGCCGGGTGATTCACAAATCAACATTACCCACGTGAGAGGCAGGGTAATCGCACCGTCTGATAATCACATGAATGGAGCCGCAACAACCTCAGAGTTATCTATGCAATAAGCAAAGCAAATAGACACACGGAGACGGCGTGTACAGCTCGCAGTATCATTACCGCATGAACAATACGACAAGCAGGAAAGGCTGAGATATGATATGAGCTGTCCGGCTCTGTTACCCTCTACCATCTCTAGGGGGGGGGGGGGGGTAGATCCACGCACCCGACATTCCAGGGTTACCGTATCATACTATAACCTCCAGGTCTCCTGTTCCTCATTCACTAGAACCTTCCCTCATATAGAATAACAAAAAAAACAAAGGGTCTCTTCACAAAGCACTGAAAATGTGCACCAAAATACGGTTGTTATATTTACAATTCAATGGTGTTATGTTTCACTGCAACAGTATGTGAGGGGCTGCCCCTGCCTGACCACACCATTGCGGGCCCCTAGGGTCACAGTGTGTAATGACAGTGACATGTTTAATGGTCAGCGCCCCCTAGGGTCACAGTGTATAGACAGTGACATGTTTAATGGTCAGCGCCCCCTAGGGTCACAGTGTGTAATGACAGTGACATGTTTAATGGTCAGCGCCCCCTAGGGTCACAGTGTATAGACAGTGACATGTTTAATGGTCAGCGCCCCCTAGGGTGACAGTGTGTAATGACAGTGAATGTTTAATGTCAGCGCCCCCTAGGGTCACAGTGTATAGACAGTGACATGTTTAATGGTCAGCGCCCCCTAGGGTCACAGTGTGTAATGACTGTGACATGTTTAAGCGCCCCCTAAGGTCACAGTGTATAGAGACAGGGACATGTTTAATGGTAAGCACCCCCTAGGGTCACAGTGTGTAATGACAGTGACATGTTTAAGCGCCCCCTAAGGTCACAGTGTATAGCGACAGGGACATGTTTAATGGTCAGCGCCCCCTTAGAGTCAGTGTAAAGAGACAGGGACATGTTTAATGGTCAGCGCCCCCTAGGGTCACAGTGTATAGACAGTGACATGTTTAATGGTCAGCGCCCCCTAGGGTCACAGTGTGTAATGACAGTGACATGTTTAATGGTCAGCGCCCCCTAGGGTCACAGTGTGTAATGACAGTGACATGTTTAAGCGCCCCCTAAGGTCACCCGTGTATAGAGACAGGAACATGTTTAATGGTCAGCGCCCCCTTAGAGTCAGTGTAAAGAGACAGGACCATGTTTAATGGTCAGTGCCCCCAGTGTATAATGACCGTGACATGTTTAATGGTCAGCGCCCCCTAGGGTCACAGTGTATAATGACTGTGACATGTTTAACCCCCTGAGGGTTATCCCAAGTGTGTCTTGGGGTTAAATTTCACTGCTGAAAGCGGTAACCCCGAGCCACACTCGGGCTGCATACTTTACCTCTCCCTCGCTGATTCCCTCACTCTCCTCCGTCGATCGTGGCATTTTACTTCCTGGATTCCATTCTCGCGAGGAGGGAACCAGGAAGTATGAGGTCATGTTCGCCGGGGGAGGCAGCTGGGGACATCGAGGGATCGCAGCATCCCAAGTGTTGCTCGGGGTTAAATTCCTATGTTGGAAGCGGTAACCCCGAGCCACACTCCGGATACCGCTGGGGGGGGGGGGAGGGGAACGACAAAAAAAATAAAAAAATTGACCGCTTATAGACAAGGGGCCCCATTACAATCTACGTGCAAATGTTTGCGCCGGTGTAAAAACGCATTATCTCGAGGGGTAAAACCCTTTGCGCTGAACGTCGTATTACATTGTCAGCGCAACAAACATGCATTATCGTCTACTGAGTGTGAACCTGTGCGAACCCTTTTACTGCGCGCGTCCTATACTTAACATTGTGAGCGCAAATGCGTTTGTAATACCATCCACGTTCCAGCGCACAATCTATGCACAGTTAGTAACGCACAGCGTTTGCGCACAAAATTTTAGCAACTCCTAAAAGCTGGCGTTAATGGCAAATTCTATCAACCTGCCGAACCCAAAAACACCAGCCCAAAAAAAAAAATACACCAGCAAAGTATAGTTACACATTCTACACATACCCAAACAATAAAATGGAGAAGTTGTGCGTGTTTTTATCATTGCCGCAGCATAAATACGCAGATTGACTTTGACAGGCGCAAAAACTGAAGGTGAGGTAATTGTGGTTGTTAAAAAAAAAAAAAAAAAAAACAGTCCGCACACAGATTCCTGCGCGCAACGTTACTGCACGCGCATTTGTGCGCTTCCATTTTACGCACGTTATTGCTCGACGGATGAAAAAAAAAATGCACGAGGATTGTAATACCAGCGTTGATTTACGCGCGTTAACGTTTAACGCTGGGTGCAAAAATTCACACGTTGCGCTAGTGTTTTAACGCGAAAATTGTAATAGGGCCCTAGAAATTAAAAAAAAAAACACGACCGCCAGGGAGGTTAATGCTCAGCGCCCCCTAGGGTCACAGTGTGTGATGACAGTGACATGTTTAATGGTCAGCGCCCCCTAGGGTCACAGTGTGTAATGACAGTGACATGTTTAATGGTCAACGCCCCCTAGGGTCACAGTGTGTAATGACAGTGACATGTTTAAGCGCCCCCTAAGGTCACAGTGTATAGAGACAGGGACATGTTTAATGGTCAGCGCCCCCTAGGGTCACAGTGTGTAATGACAGTGACATGTTTAATGGTCAGCGCCCCTAGGGTCACAGTGTGTAATGACAGTGACAGGTTAATGGTCAGCGCCTCCTAGGGTCACAGTGTATAGACAGTGACATGTTTAATGGTCAGCGTCCCCTAGGGTCACAGTGTGTAATGACAGTGACAGGTTTAATGGTCAGCGCCCCCTAGGGTCACAGTGTGTAATGACAGTGACATGTTTAATGGTCAGCGCCCCTAGGGTCACAGTGTATAGACAGTGACATGTTTAATGGTCAGCGCCCCCTAGGGTCACAGTGTGTAATGACAGTGACATGTTTAATGGTCAGCGCCCCTAGGGTCACAGTGTATAGACAGTGACATGTTTAATGGTCAGCGCCCCCTAGGTCACAGTGTGTATGACAGTGACATGTTTAAGCGCCCCCTAAGGTCACAGTGTATAGAGACAGGGACATGTTTAATGGTAAGCACCCCCTAGGGTCACAGTGTGTAATGACAGTGACATGTTTAATGGTCAGCGCCCCCTAGGGTCACAGTGTGTAATGATAGTGACAGGTTTAATGGTCAGCGCCCCTAGGTCACAGTGTATAGACATGACATGTTTAATGTCAGCGCCCCCTAGGGTCACAGTGTGTAATGACAGTGACAGGTTTAATGGTCAGCGCCCCCTAGGGTCACAGTGTGTAATGACAGTGACAGGTTTAATGGTCAGCGCCCCCTAGGGTCACAGTGTATAGACAGTGACATGTTTAATGGTCAGCGCCCCCTAGGGTCACAGTGTGTAATGACAGTGACATGTTTAATGGTCAGCGCCCCCTAGGGTCACAGTGTGTAATGACAGTGACCGGTTTAATGGTCAGCGCCCCCTAGGGTCACAGTGTGTAATGACAGTGACATGTTTAATGGTCAGCGCCCCTAGGGTCACAGTGTATAGACAGTGACATGTTTAATGGTCAGCGCCCCCTAGGGTCACAGTGTGTAATGACAGTGACATGTTTAATGGTCAGCGCCCCTAGGGTCACAGTGTATATACAGTGACATGTTTAATGGTCAGCGCCCCCTAGGGTCACAGTGTGTAATGACAGTGACATGTTTAAGCGCCCCCTAAGGTCACAGTGTATAGAGACAGGGACATGTTTAATGGTAAGCACCCCCTAGGGTCACAGTGTGTAATGACAGTGACATGTTTAATGGTCAGCGCCCCTAGGGTCACAGTGTGTAATGATAGTGACAGGTTTAATGGTCAGCGCCCCCTAGGGTCACAGTGTATAGACAGTGAATGTTTAATGGTCAGCGCCCCTAGGGTCACAGTGTGTAATGACAGTGACAGGTTTATATGGTCAGCGCCCCCTAGGGTCACAGTGTGTAATGACAGTGACAGGTTTAATGGTCAGCGCCCCTAGGGTCAGTGTATAGACAGTGACATGTTTAATGGTCAGCGCCCCCTAGGGTCACAGTGTGTAATGACAGTGACATGTTTAATGGTCAGCGCCCCCTAGGGTCACAGTGTGTAATGACAGTGACCGGTTTAATGGTCAGCGCCCCCTAGGGTCACAGTGTATAGACAGTGACATGTTTAATGGTCAGCGCCCCCTAGGGTCACAGTGTGTAATGACAGTGACATGTTTAATGGTCATCGTCCCCTAGGGTCACAGTGTGTAATGACAGTGACATGTTTAATGGTCAGCGCCCCCTAGGTTCATAGTGTGTAATGACAGTGACAGGTTTAATGGTCAGCGCCCCCTAGGGTCACAGTGTGTAATGACATTGTTTTGTGATACCTGAACTTACCGTGAGCGAATACACGATGCCAGACTGAAGAGGGGCGAGTCACGATCATATAGAAAGAAGGAAAGAGGACGTAAGAACATGCAAAGTCACTGAACTGATAAACATGAATATGAAACTCCCATGAATCCGAGCACAGAGTGTTATTATGTATACACACGCACGCACACACCAGCTAATCATTGCCATTTGTATCAGTTTTGTCGTTGTGATCCATGTGACCCTCTATTTTAAGTCAGTAATCATTGTGTTGGTTGTGTTCGTGTCCCACAAAGCAGCAGGTCTATTGTACACCCACCCTCTGCATTAACTGACTCCCCCCCCCCCAATCCCACCCAAATCTTTCTCATTTACAAAAACCTTCCATTGGGTTTGTTTCCCGATGCGCACAGATTTACCTGATCCGATCTTTATAAGGCCGTTGTGTTGGATGAAGATGGTGTCGTTGGTCAGGTTGCCGTGTATAATTGGGGGCTCACAGGAGTGCAGGTAACTGAGGCGAGTATAGACTGGTGTTACTTCCTACTCCCATCACCATCGACCTTTACTGATCATGTATCTCTTTCCCTTGTGCCAGCCCCTCCTGGCCTCACGCTGAGAGTGCCAGCCCCTACTGTCCTCACGCTGAGAGTGCCAGCCCCTCCTGCCCTCACGCTGAGAGTGCCAGCCCCTCCTGCCCTCACGCTGAGAGTGCCAGCCCCTCCTGCCCTCACGCTGAGAGTGCCAGCCCCTACTGTCCTCATGCTGAGAGTGCCAGCCCCTCCTGCCCTCACGCTGAGAGTGCCAGCCCCTACTGCCCTCACGCTGAGAGTGCCAGCCCCTTACGTCCTCACGCTGAGAGTGCCAGCCCCTACTGCCCTCACGCTGAGAGTGCCAGCCCCTACTGCCCTCACGCTGAGAGTGCCAGCTCCTACTGCCCTCACGCTGAGAGTGCCAGCCCCTCCTGCCCTCACGCTGAGAGTGCCAGCCCCTACTGCCCTCACGCTGAGAGTGCCAGCCCCTTACGTCCTCACGCTGAGAGTGCCAGCCCCTACTGCCCTCACGCTGAGAGTGCCAGCCCCTACTGCCCTCACGCTGAGAGTGCCAGCTCCTACTGCCCTCACGCTGAGAGTGCCAGCCCCTCCTGCCCTCACGCTGAGAGTGCCAGCCCCTCCTGCCCTCACGCTGAGTGCCAGCCCCTCCTGCCCTCACGCTGAGTGCCAGCCCCTTCTGTCCTCACGCTGAGAGTGCCAGCCTCTAATGCCCTCACGCTGAGAGTGCCAGCCCCTCCTGCCCTCACGCTGAGAGTGCCAGCCCCTACTGCCCTCACGCTGAGAGTACCAGCTCCTACTGCCCTCACGCTCCTGTAATCACTATGATAACGCCGGCCCCTCCTGTAATCACTATGATAACGCCGGTCCCTCCTGTGATCACTATGATAACGGCAGCCCCTCCCGTAATCACTATGATAACGCCGGCCCCTCCCGTAATCACTATGATAACGCCGGCCCCTCCCGTAATCACTATGATAACGCCGGCCCCTCCCGTAATCACTATGATAACGCCGGCCCCTCCTGTAATCACTATGATAACGCCGGCCCCTCCTGTAATCACTATGATAACGCCGGCCCCTCCTGTAATCACTATGATAACGCCGGCCCCTCCTGTAATCTCTATGATAACGCCGGCCCCTCCTGTAATCACTATGATAACGCCGGCCCCTCCTATAAATCGCTATGATAACGCCGGCCCCTCCTGTAATCACTATGATAACGCCGGCCCCTCCTGTAATCACTATGATAACGCCGGCCCCTCCTGTAATCACTATGATAACGCCGGCCCCTCCTGTAACCGCTATGATAACGCCGGCCCCTCCTGTAATCGCTATGATAATGCCGGCTCCTCCTGTAATCGCTATGATAACGCCGGCCCCTCCTGTAATCACTATGATAACGCCGGCCCCTCCTGTAATCACTATGATAACGGCGGCCCCTCCTGTAATCACTATGATAACGGCGGCCCCTCCTGTAATCACTATGATAACGCCGGCCCCTCCTGTAATCACTATGATAACGCCGGCCCCTCCTGTAATCACTATGATAACGCCGGCCCCTCCTGTAATCACTATGATAACGCCGGCCCCTCCTGTAATCACTATGATAACGCCGGCCCCTCCTGTGATCACTATGATAACGCCGGCCCCTCCTGTGATCACTATGATAACGCCGGTCCCTCCTGTGATCGCTATGATAACGCCGGCCCCTCCTATAATCACTATGATAACGCCGGCCCCTCCTGTAATCACTATGATAACGCCGGCCCCTCCTGTAATCACTATGATAACGCCGCCCCTCCTGTAATCACTATGATAACGCCGGCCCTCCTGTAATCACTATGATAACGCCGGCCCCTCCTGTAATCACTATGATAACGCCGGCCCCTCCTGTAATCACTATGATAACGCCGGCCCCTCCTGTAATCACTATGATAACGCCGGCCCCTCCTGTAATCACTATGATAACGCCGGCCCCTCCTGTGATCACTATGATAACGCCGGCCCCTCCTGTAATCACTATGATAACGCCGGCCCCTCCTGTAATCACACTCTTGTACCTGTGTGATATCACTGCCCCTTACCTCAGTGCTGACAGGATCTGGGTGCACCATCGTTTCCAAGCCTGGAAGATACACACCCCATGTTAGGAGCATCCCTCGCACCACACCAAATGACACAGACATGACGTTGCATCGCCTGCAGCATTAACGTGGAGCAACATAACACGGAATCATAATCTGCAGATACCGATAATGATTATTATCAAACCCCGTATCCCGAGAGATTTATCAGCTCATAGGAAGCGGTACCGGTGGCAGGACGGAGCCGGTGAGCAGGGGGGAGGGGGCTGCATACCCGCGCGTTCATGGTTTTACGGTTTTTCTTTGTTTTCTTCAGGAATTGTCGGAGACTTCCAGAAGAAACGTATTCAGTTATGAAGACCACCTGCGGAGAGAAAAGCATGACCCCCTCATCACACGGGCTAACATACAAAGGGGCCCACACACAGTGTCTGAACACGTGGGGGCCCCATACACAGTGTCTGAACACGTGGGGGCCACATACACAGTGTCTGAACACGTGGGGGCCACATACACAGTGTCTGAACACGTGGGGGCCACATACACAGTGTCTGAACACGTGGGGGCCACATACACAGTGTCTGAACACGTGGGGGCCACATACACAGTGTCTGAACACGTGGGGCCACATACAGTGTCTGAACACGTGGGGGCCACATACAGTGTCTGAACACGTGGGGGCCACATACAGTGTCTGAACACGTGGGGGCCACATACAGTGTCTGAACACGTGGGGGCCACATACAGTGTCTGAACACGTGGGGGCCACATACAGTGTCTGAACACGTGGGGCCACATACACAGTGTCTGAACATGTGGGGGCCACATACAGTGTCTGAACACGTGGGGAGCACATACACGGGCTAACATACAAAGGGGCCCGCACACACAGTGTCTGAACACGTGGGGGCCACATATATAAGGTTACATAGAAGGGCCATATACACAGTCATACACCGCCCCATACCAGAAACATTTTACCCTCTGACCCCAGACACTAATCACACCCAGACATTCGGCCGCTCAGGCTCTGCTCACCCTCACACAGGTCTCCTTCATGTCCAGCCAGTATTTGTGGAATTTCACCACATTAGGGTGATCGATGACCGTGAGATTCTGAAACATCATCCTGATCTTTTCCTGAAAGAAAGAGAGAAATGTATGGTGTGAGAGAACAAGAGAGGGCACGGAGGCAGAGAGGGCCACGGAGGCAGAGAGGGCCACGGAGGCAGAGAGGGCCACGGAGGCAGAGAGGGCCACGGAGGCAGAGAGGGACACAGAGGCAGAGAGGGACACAGAGGCAGAGAGGGACACAGAGGCAGAGAGGGACACAGAGGCAGAGAGGGCCACGGAGGCAGAGAGGGACACGGAGGCAGAGAGGGACACGGAGGCAGAGAGGGACACAGAGGCAGAGAGGGACACAGAGGCAGAGAGGGACACAGAGGCAGAGAGGGCCACGGAGGCAGAGAGGGCCAAAGAGACAGAAAGTTTCTCCTGAGATAGAAAGACAGATTGTCAGGGGGTGCCTGGCTGGAGCCATGGTGGGCCCTTTATACTGGGTGATAAGCCCTTTAGGCAGGTTTGCTGCATGGTTACAGGACGCTGCACACCGAATAAACACAGGTCTTAGACAAGGATGACAGAACTAGGATACCACACAGACACACATATGAGGAAGCCCTGATCTGTGGCAAGGTCCCTCTACTGCCTTCTAATTCTATGCAGGATACAGTGCAAGGAATAAATAACACAATAACAGGGGTTAACAAGAGACAACAAGACAATATGCCCAGCAGCAACACAGAACCCTGAACTAGGATGAGGTCCTTAGGCTTCCTCTAACACTGACTGATAATATTATGCTGCTGGGTAAATACACAGAGACAAGAGAACAGGACACAAGGAAATAAATGACACAGAATATAAACTGCAATAATAAGGAGAGTAGTCAAGGAATGCAAGAGGGTCTAAATGCCAAGGCAGTGTGTCAGCCGTATGCCAGGAGTCAAGAGCCAGGAGAGCAGGTCAGACAAGCAGAGGTCGGTACACAGGATTATCAATATACAGGGAGCAGACAAGAGAATCATCAAACCAGGCCAATATCATACACAGAATCACACATAGAAACCAAAAGCAGAAACTCAGGATACAATGAGCCATGCAGGAGCAGAGAGCTAATGCACAGCTAGCCATAGTTATGGGAACCAGGGCAGGCCATGTGACCTCAGGCCAAATCAGCCACAGGGAAGTCCAGGGGTGGGGAGCCTGGACTGGCTAGCCCAGAACACCACAAGAGCTGGCCCGGATTCCTTCTACCACCAGGGGGCCTGGCTGATATCTGGAAACGTGACACAGACACATGGTGAGAACAAGTGCTAAAAACTGGCATGGTGAGGGAAGGAACTGGGACTGGTGATGGGTATGGTAAGTTTTTGGGTCTGGGACTGGTATAGGGAGCGGCATTATACAGAGGTTCTGGTAACTCGGGTCTTACCTCGTGGGCCTTGAAGATCCTCTTGTCTGAAAACTGCAGCTCATTCCACACAACCTCCACCCCTTCCTCAGTGTCCATAGCTAGGAAGGTGCTCTCGATGCCCGGCATGTTCCCCTGATTAACCTGCGGATACAGGGGGAGGGGGTTATTTGTTTATTTATTTGCAAAGTCTTGTAGCAGGAAGGATAGATGCAGGGTTATTCAAAGAGAATCGAAAAGCCACTGCACGTTCGGTGACTTTTCGTTCTCCTCAATTCGGCGATCCCATTTTGGCGACCCTGCAGTGAATTCAGCAAGCACCACAGGGCCGTCGTAGTGCAGGGAAAAGCCTCCGCAAACCCGACGAACACCCACCGCAAAATCCAGCGAACGCACACCGAAACCCCCAAAAACATCTGGATTAACCCCGCCGAACACGCCGGAGAAACCCAACTAGCCGCCGATCACAGCGCAAAGCAGCCGCCGGAAAAACCCGACACCGCAGACGAATGGAGTGAAAAAAAATAAAATACGCTTGAAAGTTGGAAAAGTGAAAGGCTGTTTGCAAAGAAACTACTGAGCGAAAATGTCTGAAATTTACAATAAAATCCAATGAATGAGAATAAAAGGGAAGTTACAGAAAAAACAAAAAAAAGGTTTTGCAATGAAAATCCGAAAAAAAGCCTAAAAACTATAAATGAGAATTTTATATCAAGTCAGGAGGCTTCATATTTTGCATTCTCTTTTCTTTACTAAAACATCAGCAGCAAGGAAAGTTTACATAGCAACAGCAGTAACCAATCAACAACAAGAGTGTAGTAAGTCCTTAGCCACGCCCTCTTTTCTTGCTGCTGGCGACCAGGTGAGACGTTTTCAAAACAGCTCCTGGTTGCCAGGCTTTAATTTAGGTGTAATTTGTCACTGTTAGGTTTATTATGTAATTTTATACTCAGATTTATTATATGTACTGTGCACCTGATTGTTTTTTTCCTAGGTTTCCTCCCTGCTGTGTGGGCACTCTCCCGCTTGCAGGTGCGCTTTGCTCGCGTTGCGTGACTTGCGGCGCCCCATCGTAATTTACTTTGTTTTAACAGCTCTGTTTTCTCCTTAAGGTTCTTTATCCCCCCTTTCTTTGTGTTTTGCGCGGCGCCCGCCGCCTTCCCGCGAGTGCGCGACTAAACTTTCTCTCAGGATAGTATGGTTTTTCGTCCGTGCGCACTCCGGCGGCCATCTTAGTTCTAACCAGCAATTGCCGCCATTCGGGACATCGCGTCTTCGCGTCCCGATGCAAACTAGCAGGTCAGCTCTTACATGTTAAACGGCCTCCTCTTCTATTTATATAAATAAATTATTATTTTTGGTGGGATTTCTGTCTGCCCAACGTAAACATCGGGTAAGCCCCGATACGCTTATACTATATATATACAAATAAATATTATTTCTTCTGGTGGGATCTGTCCCATGAAGGCATCGGGTGAGCCCCGATAGATAGATATAGATATATATATATAAAAATAAAATTTTCTGACAGGATATCTGTCCCACGAATGCATCGGGTGAGCCCCGATAAGTAAGTAAGTAAGTAAGTAAGTATGTATATATATATATATATATAAAAATAAAATTTTCTGACGGGATATCTGTCCCACGAATGCATCGGGTGAGCCCCGATAAGTAAGTAAGTAAGTAAGTATGTATATATATATATATAAAAATAAAATTTTCTGACAGGATATCTGTCCCACGAATGCATCGGGTGAGCCCCGATAAGTAAGTAAGTATGTATTATATATATATAAAAATAAAATTTTCTGACGGGATATCTGTCCCACGATGGCATCGGGTGAGCCCTGCTAAGCTTATATATATAAACAAATATATTATTTATCAGGCGGGATATCTGTCCCACGAAGGCATCAGGTGAGCCCTGATAAGCTATGTATATAAACAAATATATTATTTATCTAACGGGATATCTGTCCCACGAAGACATCGGGTGAGCCCTGATAAGCTTATATATATATATAAGTATATTATTATTCTGGCGGGATCTGTCTGTCCCACAAAGGCATCGGGTGAGCCACAACACATTAATTTATAATGAAATATTATTACCTTCCTGACGGCTAGTACAGGATTTTTCTGTTTGGCCACACTAAACATCGGGTGAGCCCCGATATATATCCCTATAAATTTTAATATATATATATTACCTCAACAGGTGAGTCCCGTTATTCTGTTTTCCATGGATCCTCCAGCTCCCCACCAATCCAGAGGAGCTTTCGGCCTGGCTTTTAGCTGCCATTTCAGAAACACTGCCCATAGCTTTGGCAGCCAAGCCCCGCTTCCCCAGCCAGAACCTCCGGTCCTTTCTAGGGCCCAGTCACCGGCCCTTTCTGAGGGCTCCCATTCGGTTCATTCTGAGGCTGCCGTGCCATCTCGTAAAATACTCTGGAAGGGTTAATCTGAGTCCGCTGGCTAGGGTAAGGGCCCTGCTACAAACTCCTCCTGCACTTCTGTCCCCAAAGAAGGGGACGATGATTATGACATGGATATTTACCAGGCTCACTACCGAGGAGGACGGAGCCAATACCACCGGTGATCCACCGACTACTGCAAGCTCGACGGGTGAGCCCCGTTCTGATAGCTTAGCGATCGTGCCCTTCTCTACCGCTCCAACACCGCCTCGCTCCTTGGTGTCCTCGGATACCCCGGCGCCACTCCTCAATGCTAGAGGAGCTCCCCCCTCCTTTTTCGATCCATGCACTACCACCCACCCAGGTCTTCGGCCTGGCTCCCGCCTGACCACACAGCGGAGTTTCTGCTCTTCTGGCTACGCGGTCTCTTAGTTAAAATTTCCAGGGCGCATCTGTGGGCAGGATGCCCTTGCCCGACGCTGCCTGACAAGGTATCTCTTACGCCAGAGTTTGACGTGGATTTCGTCTCCTTTCTGGGCAAGGTTGGCAGGGATCCTTGTCGAAGTCGAACAGGGCTTCCGCATCGCCCAGGACAAATGCTGGAGGTTTCAGGCCCGCTCGTCACGGTGGACGAAGCACTACCTTCTGGAAACATAGAAACTGTCGGCAGATAAGAACCTTTCGGCCCATCTAGTCTGCCCAATTACATGGATACTTTACCTGGATTTACCTTTTGTTTAGGATAGCCTTATGCCTACCCTGCTCGGCCCTGCAATGGTCCGTGAATGGGCACAGCGTGCCCTCTGTCTTTAGGTAACGCCAATGTCAGCATCTCTTCTGCACGCCGCAATGAGGCGCTTTTTCGCTTTGACGCTAATTTAACAAGTATGTGCTCCAAAGAATTGGGTCCTGCGGCCAAGGGGTTGTTTTTTTGGGGACCTCTTCTTAAAAGAATCGAATCATAAGGTTAACATCTATACCAACCTTCCGACTCTTGGGTCCTACGAATCGTATCTGGTTTCTTGATAGACTTTTCCCAGGTTCCCTTCCAGTCTGTTTTCCCCATACAATGTGTTCTGGTACACAAGAAGTCTGGGGACCTTCGCCCGGTCTTAAACGGATAGTCTTCAATCCCTTCTTGTCCTATCGACACTTCACAATGGAGAGCACACATCTACTCAGGGGTCTCCTATCCATCCTGCACCACCGACAGTTCACCTGCCTACCTTTCGGCCTCAGCTCCGCACCATGGTGCTTCAATGAAGCTCCTCTTACTGGCCATGGCCTCCATATATTCACAGGGCATCAGGTCTCTCATATACCTGGACAATATCTTCGTACTGGCTCAAGATCCGGTCCTGTTTTCCCATCACACGGCCCTAGTGCTTACTCTCCTGTAAGACCTCTGGTTCATTACCAACATGGACAAGTCAGCTTGTCGCCCAGCCCAAGTCATCACCCTTCTCCCTGGCCCACTGCATTATCGGGCGATGCAACGTCAGAAAACCACGTGCCTCAGTCTCAATCCCTCCTACGACCAGCTGGTCCCTATCACTCCTGAGGCTCGAGTGGAACTCCTGTGGTGGCTGCGCCTCATGGAAGCCTGGAATGGGTGGGCCATTTTTGGCTCTCTACCGGACTTCGTATCGGAATCGGACGCCAGCCAGTCGGGTTGGGGAGCGACTTGCGGACCTGTATCCACGGGTGGGGCATGGACGCCAGAGGAACAGCCGCTTCACATCATCTGCCCTCTACTCCTTTGGGTCAACCTGTTTACTTCCGCTTGACCCACCAGATGCAGACCGGCTTCAGTTGGCTTACGGACCTGCAGGCGGCAGCGGTGGATGCTTTCCTCCCACCATGGCCCCATCGAGGAGCCTACACTGTTTCCCCGTTCACGATGCTCACGTGCACGCTTCAATAAGTCCGCAGATGGATGGTTTCGACTTCTACTCATGCCTCTATGGGATGCACAGAGCTGGTTGCCACTGACACTACAACTCCCTTGTCTACTCCTGCCCGCTGCTGCCGTCCTTTTCCATCCATTCTTCTGGACCAAGGCAACCCTAATCCGTGGTATTGGAGGGCAATCTTCCACTGGTGGCTTGGACAATTTCCGGGGACCCTGCATGCTACCAGGCTTATCAGCTGCAGCTCGCTCCCTATTATGGGAATCCTGGACTTCTGGCACGCAAAAATGTTACGCCTGGGGAAATTTGGTGTGGTTGGTGTGTGCCTGATCCTGCTACAGCCCCTCTAATTTGTTGGCGAGCCTTTCCACGGCCAGCAAGTCCTATCATCACCTGGTTCCGCTCGACCATCTCAGTGGCTCACGCTCCCCTGGGTGGCGTTTCTGTGTGTTGTCTCCTCAAGGGCGTTAGGCTCGCTCGCCCGCCGGCCCCAAATAATATACTCACTTTTGGGATGTGGCGCTTGTTTTGGAGTTCCTGCGTAACTGGCCAGATACTACCCGCTGTTCCTGCGTCAGCTCTTGATGTATTCTAACCATCATTTTGTGTTTGGGGTCCTTTAGACGTGTTTTGGATGCTAGAGCCTTCGATGCGCACGCTATGGTTTTCTCTCCTAAGGGAGTCGTTTTTCACGCTTACTAGATGTACAAAAACCCCCTTTTTCTAAGGTTTTCTACCCTATGTGTTGCTAGGTGCGTTACGAACTACCTCTCCCACTTAGGCTCTTTGCGCTCCCCTCCGGTTGGCCAGCTCTTGGTCTCCTATGTTTCCACTTACAATCCTGTTTCCTCGCCTACACTTTCTAGAGGGGTCCCCTGGCTGCTCTCCCTAGCAGGTGTTGCTCCTCACTTCGGCACTCACTCCGTGCGGGGTGCAGTGGCTTCTTCTGTTGCGGTCGCCGGCGGCTCCCTGTCCGACATACTAGCGGCTGCTGATTGTTCTAGGGCGGTCACCTTTCATACCTTTTATTTTCGCCCTCGTTCTCATGCATCTGGGGCTCTGGTGCAGCTTTAAAACTGCAAAATATGAAGCCTCCTGACTTGATATAAAATTGTGGATTATTCCAGCCTTGGTGTTAGAATAATCTTAATTTTAATAAAGACAGGAGGCGAATATTTTTCCCGCCCGCCATACCCGGGATTGCTCACATTGTACCGGATTTACTGCTATATTCGATTTAAAAAAAAAAATAATAAAAATAAAAAAAAAAAAATAATATATAATAAATAATAAATAAAAAATATAAAAATAATAAATAAAAAAAAATTATAATAATAATAATAAATAATAAATAAATTTTGAATAAAGGATGTAATTACGTATCTACACTTCTTCGACTTTTGTCTATTATTGTCTAACTATTTTTCATTCCCTTAGTAGGGTTTGCATGTCTCATTGGCCTAGCCTACGGCTACTGTTCATAATTGATTTAACTATTGATAATTCTTCGCTTTGACTGGTCAGTTAGTTAACTGTTGATTGGCAAGCCTCCATCACATGGTACTTTCACGTATCCTCTGCTTTCTCCGTAGCTTGATTTGCTTCTGCGGCCCTGTTGGTCTCCCATCGTTTCGGACGCCCGTTGGCTTCCAGTTCTGCGACTGACCATCTCGTTGACTCCTACCTAGTCTTGGATTTACCTCTTCAGTTTCCGGTTTCTTCCTACTTCTTGGATTTCTGGAATTTCTACTTCACGTCTCTCCTGCTCGTTCGCATACAAGAAAAGAGGGCGTGGCTAAGGACTTACTACACTCTTGTTGTTGATTGGTTACTGCTGTTGCTATGTAAACTTTCCTTTGCTGCTGATGTTTTAGTAAAGAAAAGAGAATGCAAAATATTCGCCTCCTGTCTTTATTAAAATTAAGATTATTCTAACACCAAGGCTGGAATAATCCACAATTATTACTGCAGAATATTGTAATAAACAGTTTATTAGATATTGAATTAAAACAGGAATATTTTTAACATTGAAGCCTATGGGATTCGCCTGAATAAACCTGTCCAATTAAACCACTGAACAGCAGGGCATTTCGGCAAGTTTTCACTGCTGGTTTTTGTTCTCTGAATAGCCGAAGCATTGCTTCTCTATGGGATTCACTGCCCTCGAACAGGCACCGTATGTGCAGGCAATTCGCCAGGATTTGGCGAACTGCCTGCTCTCTGGATAGCCGAATGGCCAGGAAAGGTAACCGAACAATGAATTTCGCCAGCAATTCGGAGCTTTTTGAATAACCCTGATTGAGATTTCTCTGGTTTTCAGTGTTTTCTGGGTTCAAGTACATTGTATTTCTGTAAAGACTAACAATTCAAAGTAATAAATATATTAAAACCAAAAACACAAATATACAGATTAACCCAGAATATTAATATGTAGAAAATATAGTCACTGTGTTACATGTTTACAGGTGCATTCTGTATATAGTCACTATGTTACATGTTTACAGGCGCATTCTGTATATAGTCACTGTGTTACATGTTTACAGGTGCATTCTGTATATAGTCACTGTGTTACATGTTTACAGGTGCATTCTGTATATAGTCACTATGTTACATGTTTACAGGTGCATTCTGTATATAGTCACTGTGTTACATGTTTACAGGTGCATTCTGTATATAGTCACTGTGTTACATGTTTACAGGTGCATTCTGTATATAGTAACTGCGTTACATGTTTACAGGCGCATTCTGTATATAGTCACTGTGTTACATGTTTACAGGCGCATTCTGTATATAGTCACTATGTTACATGTTTACAGGTGCATTCTGTATATAGTCATTATGTTACATGTTTACAGGCGCATTCTGTATATAGTCAATGTGTTACATGTTTACAGGCGCATTCTGTATATAGTCACTATGTTACATGTTTACAGGTGCATTCTGTATATAGTCACTGTGTTACGTGTTTACAGGTGCATTCTGTATATAGTCACTATGTTACATGTTTACAGGTGCATTCTGTATATAGTCACTGTGTTACATGTTTACAGGTGCATTCTGTATATAGTCACTATGTTACATGTTTACAGGTACATTCTGTATATAGTCACTGTGTTACATGTTTACAGGTGCATTCTGTAAATAGTCACTGTGTTACATGTTTACAGGTGCATTCTGTATATAGTCACTATGTTACATGTTTACAGGTACATTCTGTATATAGTCACTATGTTACATGTTTACAGGTACATTCGTGATATAGTCACTGTGTTACATGTTTACAGTGCATTCTGTAAATAGTCACTGTGTTACATGTTTACAGGTGCATTCTGTATATAGTCACTATGTTACATGTTTACAGGTACATTCTGTATATAGTTACTGTGTTACATGTTTACAGGTGCATTCTGTATATAGTCACTGTGTTACAAGTTTACAGGTGCATTCTGTATATAGTCACTGTGTTACATGTTTACAGGCGCATTCTGTATATAGTCACTGTGTTACATGTTTACAGGTGCATTCTGTATATAGTCATTATGTTACATGTTTACAGGCGCATTCTGTATATAGTCACTAGGTTACATGTTTACAGGCGCATTCTGTATATAGTAACTAGGTTACATGTTTACAGGTGCATTCTGTATATAGTCAGTATGTTACATGTTTACAGGCGCATTCTGTATATAGTAACTAGGTTACATGTTTACAGGCGCATTCTGTATATAGTAACTGCGTTACATGTTTACAGGCGCATTCTGTATATAGTCACTGTGTTACATGTTTACAGGCGCATTCTGTATATAGTCACTATGTTACATGTTTACAGGTGCATTCTGTATATAGTCATTATGTTACATGTTTACAGGCGCATTCTGTATATAGTCACTATGTTACATGTTTACAGGTACATTCTGTATATAGTCACTGTGTTACATGTTTACAGGTGCATTCTGTATATAGTCACTGTGTTACAAGTTTACAGGTGCATTCTGTATATAGTCACTATGTTACATGTTTACAGGTGCATTCTGTATATAGTCACTAGGTTACATGTTTACAGGTGCATTCTGTATATAGTCATTATGTTACATGTTTACAGGCGCATTCTGTATATAGTCACTATGTTACATGTTTACAGGCGCATTCTGTATATAGTCACTATGTTACATGTTTACAGGTGCATTCTGTATATAGTCACTGTGTTACGTGTTTACAGGTGCATTCTGTATATAGTCACTATGTTACATGTTTACAGGTACATTCTGTATATAGTCACTGTGTTACAAGTTTACAGGTGCATTCTGTATATAGTCATTATGTTACATGTTTACAGGCGCATTCTGTATATAGTCACTAGGTTACATGTTTACAGGCGCATTCTGTATATAGTAACTGCGTTACATGTTTACAGGCACATTCTGTATATAGTCACTGTGTTACATGTTTACAGGTACATTCTGTATATAGTCACTGTGTTACAAGTTTACAGGTGCATTCTGTATATAGTCATTATGTTACATGTTTACAGGCGCATTCTGTATATAGTCACTAGGTTACATGTTTACAGGCGCATTCTGTATATAGTAACTGCGTTACATGTTTACAGGCACATTCTGTATATAGTTACTGTGTTACATGTTTAGAGGTGCATTCTGTATTGAGGTATGTTAATAGAGAGCTCTTAAGGGACTTTAGACTGGGGGAAGATTTGATGGTGTCTGGGAGGTTATTCCATAATTGCGGAGCGCTGTAGGAAAATGAGGATCGAGCCACTGTCTTTTTGTATTGTGGTATTGTAAGTAAGGTGCTGGTCCTGGATCGGAGGTTATAGGATGAGGGAGCTGCTGGGGGAAGCAGTCTATTCAGGTAGGGTGGCAGCTTCCCAGAAAAGCTCTTAAACACCAGGTTGGAAAGGTGAAGGGTGCGTCTAGATTCCAGCGACGGCCAGTTTAGTTCTTTTAACATGTCACAATGGTGGTTCATGTAGTTACATTGTAGCACAAAGCGGCAGAAGGAGTTATACAATGTAGTAAGTTTCTGAAGGTGTGTTTGCGGGGCGGCTGCATACACAATATCTCCGTATTCAATAGCCGGCATAAGCATTTGTTGTACAATCTGCTTTGTTACCGCGGGGCTCAGGCAGGATTTGTTTCTGTACAGGGCACCTAGTTTGGGGTAAAGTTTAGATGAAAGTTTTTCAATGTGGGGCCAAAGGATAGATTAGGGTCCAACCACATACCTAGATATTTGAGAGCAGTGACTGTGGTCAGCGTGCCATTTGATTTTGTCCTGACACGTAGATGGAGAGTTTGTTATTTATGTAGTGTAGAGGTTGGCGAGGCTGGGATCCTGGATGGGTGCCATGTTTCACCTCTATTTGGGTTGTATTCCCTTTAAGGACAACCAAAGGGTTAACCTTCCTGTCCAGGAAGGGATTTAAAGGGTGGCAACTCCCAGAGAGGATGGTGGGAGTTGAGGAAAAGTTGTCAGCTGTTAAGGCATGGCCTTCAGCCCCCCAGCCTCTTCAGTTGAAACTGCTAAATCAGGAGGCTCAGAGCGGTGTTGCTGTGCCTTGCTGGAAATGACATATCATCTGGGAAAGGATTCCCCAGGTTTGGGACTTGTGTTCAAGTTGGTGAGCCACACTTGTTTTCTACTTTTTGTGCTGAAGAGCTGGACTTTAATTGCGCTGGAGATAAAAGTGCATTCATGTTTAAAGTTTTGGCTGCCCTGAAAGGAGAAATAAAGTTGATTTATTGCATCCAAGACGTTGTGCGAGTGCTCTGTGGGTCCCCCAATCATTACAGTAGTTTAGGTTTTATTCAAAGAGCAACGTTACAGTGTACAGTTAAGGCTTTGCTGGTATAAGGTTGCGGTGGCGTCTGCGTACAGGTGTACAGTTGAGGCTTTGCTGGTATAGGTTGCGATGGCGTATGCGTACATGTGTACAGTTGAGGCTTTGCTGGTATGTACGCAGACGCACCGCAACCTATACCAGCAAAGCCTCAACTGTACACATGTACGCAGACGCCACCGCAACCTATGTCTACAGTTGAGGCTTTGCTGGTATAGGTTGCGGTGGTGTCTGCGTACATGTGTACAGTTGAGGCTTTGCTTGTATATGTTACGGTGGCGTCTGCGTACATGTGTACAGTTGAGGCTTTGCTGGTATAGGTTACGGTGGCATCTGCGTACATGTGTACAGTTGAGGCTTTGCTGGTATAGGTTGCGGTGGCGTCTGCGTACATGTGTACAGTTGAGGCTTTGCTGGTATAGGTTGCGGTGGCGTCTGCGCACATGTGTACAGTTGAGGCTTTGCTGGTATAGGTACGGTGGCATCTGCGTACATGTGTACAGTTGAGGCTTTGCTGGTATAGTTGCGGTGGCGTCTGCGTACATGTGTACAGTTGAGGCTTTGCTGGTATAGGTTGCGGTGGCGTCTGCGTACATGTGTACAGTTAAGGCTTTGCTGGTATAAGTTGCGGTGGCGTCTGCGTACATGTGTACAGTTAAGGCTTTGCTGGTATAGGTTGCGGTGGCGTCTGCGTACAGTTGAGGCTTTGCTGGTATAGGTTACGGTGGCATCTGCGTACATGTGTACAGTTGAGGCTTTGCTGGTATAGGTTGCGGTGGCGTCTGCGTACATGTGTACAGTTAAGGCTTTGCTGGTATAGGTTGCGGTGGCGTCTGCGTACAGTTGAGGCTTTGCTGGTATAGGTTGCGGTGGCGTATGCGTACATGTGTACAGTTGAGGCTTTGCTGGTATGTACGCCGACGCCACCGCAACCTATACCAGCAAAGCCTCAACTGTACACATGTACGCAGACGCCACCGCAACCTATGTCTACAGTTGAGGCTTTGCTGGTATAGGTTGCAGTGGTGTCTGCGTACATGTATACAGTTGAGGCTTTGCTTGTATATGTTACGGTGGCGTCTGCGTACAGTTGAGGCTTTGCTGGTATAGGTTACGGTGGCATCTGCGTACATGTGTACAGTTGAGGCTTTGCTGGTATAGGTTGCTGGGGTCTGCGTACATGTGTACAGTTAAGGCTTTGCTGGTATAGGTTGCTGTGGCGTCTGCGTACATGTGTACAGTTGAGGCTTTGCTGGTATAGGTTACGGTGGCGTCTGCGTACAGTTGAGGCTTTGCTGGTATAGGTTACGGTGGCGTCTGCGTACATGTGTACAGTTGAGGCTTTGCTGGTATAGTTTGCGGTGGTGTCTGCGTACATGTGTACTAGGGCTGTGCAATATTGACAAAATAATCATATTGCGATTTCTTGAATGAATATTGCGATTCGATTTTATTTGCGATTTAGCCAATTGTTTTTGCTTTTTCAAACATGTTACATACATTCTAAATGTATTCAGTATTCAGCACATGGATATACTGCCCCAGCACATGGATGTACTGCCCCAGCACATGGATGTACTGCCCCAGCACATGGATGTACTGCCCCAGCACATGGATGTACTGCCCCAGCACATGGATGTACTGCCCCACACATGGATGTACTGCCCCAGCTCACCTCTGTGCGCCACGTGTTCGGCTCCCTGTTAACTTCCGGCTGCATGGAGCTTGGGCGCTCACCTGGGGAACCCATGTGATGAGCCGCGAGAACGCGGCTCGTCACGTGGTTCCCCCTGCGAGCGCCCAAAGCACCATGCCCCCGGAAGTTAACAGGGAGCAGAAAATTGCAGCCTTATGCGATTTAGAAATTGCAGGGTCAGAAATCGCGATTCGATTGCAATTAATTGCACAGCCCTAATGTGTACAGTTGAGGCTTTGCTGGTATAGGTTGCGGTGGCGTCTGCGTACATGTGTACAGTTAAAACAGAAGAATCTGTGTTCTGGGCGCCACCTAGTGGTTCCTTTCACAATTGTTCATGTGTTGAGGGTTAATTAACCCCTCTAGACCTTTAAGAGCAGAAAAAAAAAAAGCAGCAATAAAACCGTAAATTGTGAATGTTTCTCACAGTAAATCAGCAGCTTGTCTGTTCACTCGGGCTTATCCCTAGAACCCAGTTGTCACGGAATGGCCCAGCACCCTCAGCCAGGGGCGGTGCAGTGACAGTGGTGGCTATGGACACTTAGGTGCGGTGGCACGCACCCAGTTTTGCAAGTACTTTTATTTAGATGTGATATTGTGTGGTGTAATAAAGTGTCCCCGTTGGTTTATTGCGTAATGTATTTCCCCTTTGTCTGCCTTGCTCGCCGCCATTTTCCGATCACCCTGTGGCGCAGTTCAGAATCTTCGATTCGGAAAATGGCCGATTCGAACCATCCGGTTCGAATCGTAAAATGGCCGATTCGGACCATCCGGTCCGAATCGGCGACTCCCCGAATCGTAATGGCCAATGGGTCCCGGGAGGGCGGGCAAGGAGTCCCATTGTATTGTAAGTTTGTGGAAAGTGATAAATGCCTGAACTGTAAATAATAAAGCCAGACTTAGCAGTGCATCCAGCCTCGTCTGATGTGTTATCTCTCCGCCGTGCTTTCTATTCTGAGAATCCCTCGAGGTCTCAGGGTGCGGTGTCCCAGACGATCCGAACCGAATCGAGCGCTCTGTACCTGCATCGAGTATCAGGGCAGAGGCGCAGCGGATGAGATTCGGTTCCCAGACTATTAGACGGAGATCCGATCCGAAGGAAGCGGCCGTGTACCGCGCTTCGGTATTCAGTGGGAGTTGCGGTAAGAACCGACTCCTTTGCCATCCACCCCGATCCGAAGCTCCATCCACCCCGATCCGAAACTCCATCCACCCCGATCCGAAACGCCATTCCCCCTCGATCCGACACTCCATCCATCTCCAATCCGAAAAGTCCTCCACCGGAGATACGAAGATTCACCCGCCCCCAGGATCGGAAACGTTTCCCGCATAAGATCCGAAGATTCCTCCGCGGCTGCCAGATCCGATCCCCACGGACGTCCCACACCCACAAGGTCAGTGAACCAGCTGCTCGAGACGCTGAGTACCGTATGGCTCAGTGGTCGGGCTGGTTCTAGGCAGGGGTCCCCTCCACCGCCCGCTAACCCCTCCCCGGGGTCACGCCAGGCCGCACGAGACGCCGAGTGCGCGCCACTCGGTAGTCGGGCCAGCGGTAAGCGACGGGGTCACGCAGATTGAGCACACCCGCAGGCGGAGCAACATCTCCATTCCGTCATACTGGTGGCAGCGGTGGGATCGCTCTCTGCAACCCCCCCCAGTGAGGAGACCTATGCCATGGCGGGGTACGGCCATTACCACAGGGACACCCTACGTGGGATGCTGGAGAACCGGGGAGGAACGCCGGGTAAAAAGAATCGGAAACCCTGATCAAGGAACTGACCAGGATGGATCAGGACAGGGTGACGACGCCCGTCCCAGCCCTGTCCACGCAGAGGTGGAGGAAGATGCTGGCCTCAGAGAGTTGCGGCGTCGGATTGCCCTGCTCGGAGATGCCTCATCGTCGGTGGACAGATACGAAGTGATTCGGGAGTTCTACCGGGAAGTTGAGCAGGAGAAGGAACGCCAGCACGAGCTGCGGTTGGCAGAGCTCCGCGGAGCAGAGACTGAATACAGTAACCCCGAACCCTACCCCGTGGAACCCTGGGTCGAGGCTCACAGCTCGACTGGAGCTTCACCTTGGGAATCTGCAACCCCCAGTGATTGCCCTTGCGGGACTCTCAGCTCGCCTGGAGCCTGTACTGAGGACGTCACTCATCCAGCGACCCTCGGATGGAGACTCACAGCTCGCCTGGAGCTGCATCTGAGGACGCCACATTCCCCGTTGAGGAGCGGTGCTCCTGTGCTGGCACCTTCGCCGACATGAAGGTCGTGTTGGCAGAGAAGGCTGCAGGAGGGCCTGGAGCGGGACCAGAGGTCCACAGAGGAACTGTGGTACGAGGCCCTGGACCATGAGCGGGACTGCCATGGTGTGTACATTCCTTCCGACGCGGTCGTCCATCGGGTGCAGTACGATGTGCGAGCAGCGTTCCTGCAAGGTCGGGCCCCAGAGGAGTGGGAGGCCGAGCTCCGGAGTCTGGTGCAACAGGAGATCGCACTGGACGCCGCGTACCGCGCGCTTCGGTGGCTAACCGCCTCTCCGACAGTGCGCCCTATTGGAGGCAGCTCCACTGCAGGGCCTCGCTACGGAGGCACGGGGCTGCTCTACGAGGGCATGGCCGCCGACCCCGAGTTCGGAGCGGAGACAGAGGAACGGATGGAAGAGATCCTGGAGCGACGGGAACTGGAGATCCCGTCAGACAGCAGGGACTCGGTGTTTGAGGAGCTGGAGTCCCTAGCCGAGCGAGAGTGGGAGCTCGAGGTGGCTTACCGAAAACTGTTGGACGGCGTTCCGCAGTCGAGCCTGAGCTCCCCGTGGTGGGACGGGTCGGCGGAGGAAGTCGACAGTCCCCAGGTTTGGGACCTATGGGAGGCCGAGGCGGACCCATGGGTGCCCGTGGGGGTCCGGCAGAGGAAGTTACCCCCTTCACCCCGCAAGAGGACAGGGTGGCTGAGGCCACGGGTCCAGTGGGGAGGAGACGGATGGTCTCCCCGGGATGGGTTGTGCGCAACCATTGTTTGCCCCGGGGGGTGAAGTGACCATCCTTCCCCAAGGAGATCTCCAACCAGCGGAAGAGCTGGCTACGGGGCAGAGTGTCGCTGGCCTCTGCCCACTGCTTACAGTCCGCCAGGAGAAGCAGACAGATGGTTCCCCCGGATGGGTTGTGCGCAACCATTGTTTGCCCCGGGGGGTGAAGTGACCATCCTTCCCCAAGGAGATCTCCAACCAGCGGAAGAGCTGGCTACGGGGCAGAGTGCCGCTGGCCTCTGCCCACTACCCAAAATCTGCCAGGAGGAGCGGACAGATGGTTCCCCCGGGATGGGTTGTGCGCAACCATTGATTGCCCCGGGGGGGGGGAGAAACCATCCTCCCGCAAGGAGATCCTCACCCAGCTGAAGAGCTGGCCACGGGGCAGAGCGCCGCTGGCCTCTGCCCACTACTCAAAGTCTGCCAGGAGGAGCAGACAGATGGTTCCCCCGGGATGGGTTGTGCGCAACCATTGATTGCCCCGGGGGGGGAAGAAACCATCCTCCCGCAAGGAGATCCTCACCCAGCTGAAGAGCTGGCCACGGGGCAGAGCGCCGCTGGCCTCTGCCCACTACCCACAGTCTGCCAGGTGGAGCAGACGGATGGTCTCCCCGGGATGGGTTGCGTGCAACCATTGTTTGCCCCGGGGGGTGAAGTGACCAGCCCTCCCCAAGGAGATCCCCACCCAGCGGAAGAGCTGACACCAGGGCAGAGCGCCGCTGGCCTCTGCCCGTTTCTCCCAACTTGCCCCGAGAGGCAGAGTGAGGTTGACCCCGTGCAACTGCTGTTGCATCCATTTGTCCCCTTCGTCGGCTACCAGGAAGAGCAGCCAGGTCTGGCTCTATTTGCTCCTTCGGTTGCCGTGTCCGTACCTGGCCATCCAGCGGAAGAGCTGGCAACGGGGCAGAGCGCCGCTGGCCTCTGCCCATTTTGGCAACCCTTGGGCTCGGGGGCCTCACGCAGCCACGGTTCTGTCCCACGGCTGACCTGGGCACCCGGGGCGTGTGCATTTAGCACCGGGTTCCCCGGGTGAGCGATAACCCTGGAGGGGACACAGGAGGTACTCCGGCCCAGACGTATGTCCTCTCGCCCAGCCGGGGTAACCCTAAGGACATGGGGTCCCGACCAAGCTGGCACGGCCGCAAGGCCAAATGGAGAGGCCTGGTGACCGGCCTCCCCAGACTGACTATGGGCCTGGGAGCACCGACTTCCCCGGTATGACCCTGTGGGGTCAGACCAGGTGCGTCGAACTGGGGGAGGGGGAGGAGTGTCACGGAATGGCCAGCACCCTCAGCCAGGGGCGGTGCAGTGACAGTGGTGGCTATGGACACTTGGGTGCGGGTGGCACGCACCCAGTTTTGCAAGTACTTTTATTTAGATGTGATTATTGTGTGGTGTAATAAAGTGTCCCCGTTGGTTTATTGCGTAATGTATTTTTCCCTTTGTCTGCCTTGCCCGCCGCCATTTTCCGATCACCCTGTGGCGCAGTTCAGAATCTTCGATTCGTTAAAATGGCCGATTCGAACCATCCGGTTCGAATCGTAAAATGGCCGATTCGGACCATCCGGTCCGAATTGGCGACTCCCCGAATCGTAATGGCCAATGGGTCCCGGAGGGCGGGCAAGGATTCCCATTGTATTGTAATTTTGTGGAAAGTGATAAATGCCTGAACTGTAAATAATAAAGCCAGACTTAGCAGTGCATCCAGCCTCGTCTGATGTGTATATTTCTCCGCCGTACTTTCTATTCTGAGAATCCCTCGAGGTCTCAGGGTGCGGTGTCCCAGACGATCCGAACCGAATCGAGCGCTCTGTACCTGCATCGAGTATCAGGGCAGAGGCGCAGCGGATGAGATTCGGTTCCCAGGCTATCAGACGAGGATCCGATCCGAAGGAAGCGGCCGTGTACCGCGCTTCGGTATTCAGTGGGAGTTGCGGTAAGAACCGACTCCTTTGCCATCCACCCCGATCCGAAACTCCATCCACCCCGATCCGAAACGCCATTCCCCCTCGATCCGACACTCCATCCATCTCCAATCCGAAAAGTCCTCCACCGGAGATACGAAGATTCACCCGCCCCCAGGATCGGAAACGTTTCCCGCATAAGATCCGAAACGTTTCCCACATAAGATCCGAACATTCCTCCGCGGCTGCCAGATCCGATCCCCACGGACGTCCCACACCCACAAGGTCAGTGAACCAGCTGCTCGAGACGCTGAGTACCGTATGGTGCCAGTGGTCGGGTTCTAGGCAGGGGTCCCCTCCACCGCCCGCTAACCCTCCCCGGGGTCACGCCAGGCCGCACGAGACGCCGAGTGCGCGCCACTCGGTAGTCGGGCCAGCGGTAAGCGACGGGGTCACGCAGATTGAGCACACCCGCAGGCGGAGCAACATCTCCATTCCGTCAGAAGCATAAATAGAGAAAAAATGTGGCGGGACAGGCGCTTCCTTCACACTGACAGGGATGTCCTCACTTAAATGACAGTTCTCCCCTCTGTTGGATGAGTGTAAACCTCAAACAGAACAGAAAACAAAAATAATGGTGCAGTATGTCAAGGCAGTATACTATTAATAAAGATAAGAGGATTGCACTCACATGGTGTGGTGTCTTAGTATCAGACACCAGATGTTTATAGCGGCTGGCAGAATTATGGAAGGAACGCCAGACTTCCCTTGGTGGTGCTCCAACGTCTGTGGTGGTCCTCCAATCTTTGAGGAGAGTGGAGGACCACCACAGACGTTGGAGCACCACCAAGGGAAGTCTGGCGTTCCTTCCATAATTCTGCCAGCCGCTATAAACATCTGGTGTCTGATACTAAGACACCACACCATGTGAGTGCAATCCTCTTATCTTTATTTTAATAGTATACTGCCTTGACATACTGCACCATTATTTTTGTTTTCTGTTCTGTTTGAGGTTTACACTCATCCAACAGAGGGGAGAACTGTCATTTAAGTGAGGACATCCCTGTCAGTGTGAAGGAAGCGCCTGTCCCGCCACATTTTTTCTCTATGTGTACAGTTAAGGCTTTGCTGGTATAGGTTGCGGTGGCGTCTGCGTACAGTTGAGGCTTTGCTGGTATAGGTTACGGTGGCGTCTGCGTACATGTGTACAGTTGAGGCTTTGCTGGTATACGTTACGGTGGCATCTGCGTACATGTGTACAGTTGAGGCTTTGCTGGTATAGGTTGCGAGTATCGAGCCTTGGGGTACACCGCAGATGACTGGGAGTGGGAGGGAAGCGCTATCAGAAATGGACACATATTGCGATTGATCGGATACAGATGATTGATATCAGGTTAATGTGTGATCACCAATAACGGAGTTTAAGTTTTTTTAACAAGATGCCATGGTCTACTGTGTCAAAGGCCTTGGCAAAATCAAGGAAGATGCTCCAGTTCGGTTTCCTTGTTCCATCCCAGCTTGGGTATCATTGCAGACTTTTAAAAGGGTGGTTGTATTATTATTATTATTATTATTCTTTATTTATAAAGCGCCAGCATATTCCGCAGTTGTAGTTGAGTGATTTGGATGAAAGCCGGATTGATCTGGGGTTAAGTACCGGTAGTTTGAACGGTCGGAGCTGTCGAGGGCAGGCTTACCCGATGGGCCCTCCAGGCAATGGATCGTTCCGAGAGGGCAGCTCATGCAGCTTTATGGCGGGATACGGGTTGAGGAGGTCTGCTGTTCCCCTTTTTTCTCTCCCCGGTTTCTGGCCCGGCCCGTATCCTGGTTATCCCCACCACCAGATGACATCCTTGCCGACTCTCACCACCTCCTTTGCCTATACGCTGAGACATTTTGTTGATGACACCTGGCTGACTTTCTTCACGTTTTTCGATGAGACCCCCCCCATTCGGGGATGTTTTTCTTTTTTTTTTTGCCCACCCCCCTTTGATTTTTCAGTGACCCCCTCTTCAGATGTCTTTTTAGATGAGACCCCCTTTTGGGGATGTTCCCACCCTTTTTGCTTTTTCTGAGACCCCTTCTAAGATGACTTTTGTTTTTATTTATGTTTGCCATCTACCTGAGGTCTAGTTTTGGCCCTGTCGGCCAGACCTGTTTAAGCTTCTCCTGTTTTGAAACTGCAAAATTTCAAAAATAAAAGAATTAAAAAAAAAAATAGTTTGTACATTGGTAACAATCAAGTAACTGTGTGTTTCCCAAAATACCTGACATTACAGGGAGCAAAGTATTGTCGCCATTGTTATGGATCACCCTCGCAGTCTTCCAGAGTTTGGGTTATTATAGAGATCACCAAATCTTCCCCCAGTCTTAAGTCACTCAAGAGCTCCTTACTAACATACCTCCAATACAGAATGCACCTGTAAACAAGTAACACAGTGACTATATACAGAATGCACCTGTAAACAAGTAACACAGTGACTATATACAGAATGCATCTGTAAACATGTACCACAGTGACTATATACAGAATGCACCTGTAAACCTGTAACATAATGACTATATACAGAATGCACCTGTAAACATGTAACACAGTGACTATATACAGAATGCGCCTGTAAACATGTAACACAGTGACTATATACAGAATGCACCTGTAAACATGTAACAGTGACTATATACAGAATGTGCCTGTAAACATGTAACAGTGACTATATACAGAATGCACCTGTAAACATGTAAGTGACTATATACAGAATGCACCTGTAAACATGTAACATAGTGACTATATACAGAATGCACCTGTAAACATGTAAGTGACTATATACAGAATGCACCTGTAAACATGTAAGTGACTATATACAGAATGCACCTGTAAACATGTAACACAGTGACTATATACAGAATGCGCCTGTAAACATGTAACACAGTAACTATATACAGAATGCACCTGTAAACATGTAACAGTGACTATATACAGAATGTGCCTGTAAACATGTAAGTGACTATATACAGAATGCACCTGTAAACATGTAACAGTGACTATATACAGAATGTGCCTGTAAACATGTAACACAGTAACTATATACAGAATGCACCTGTAAACATGTAACACAGTGACTATATACAGAATGCACCTGTAAACATGTAACACAGTGACTATATACAGAATGCGCCTGTAAACATGTAACAGTGACTATATACAAAATGCGCCTGTAAACATGTAACACAGTGACTATATACAGAATGCGCCTGTAAACATGTAACAGTGACTATATACAGAATGCGCCTGTAAACATGTAACACAGTGACTATATACAGAATGCACCTGGAAACATGTAACACAGTGACTATATACAGAATGCGCCTGTAAACATGTAACACAGTGACTATATACAAAATGCGCCTGTAAACATGTAACACAGTGACTATATACAGAATGCGCCTGTAAACATGTAACAGTGACTATATACAGAATGCGCCTGTAAACATGTAACACAGTGACTATATACAGAATGCGCCTGTAAACATGTAACACAGTGACTATATACAGAATGCGCCTGTAAACATGTAACACAGTGACTATATACAGAATGCGCCTGTAAACATGTAACACAGTGACTATATACAGAATGCACCTGTAAACATGTAACACAGTGACTATATACAGAATGCGCCTGTAAACATGTAACACAGTGACTATATACAAAATGCGCCTGTAAACATGTAACACAGTGACTATATACAGAATGCGCCTGTAAACATGTAACACAGTGACTATATACAGAATGCGCCTGTAAACATGTAACATAGTGAATATATACAGAATGCACCTGTAAACATGTAACACAGTGACTATATACAGAATGCACCTGTAAACCTGTAACATATACAGAATGCACCTGTAAACATGTAACATAGTGACTATATACAGAATGCGCCTGTAAACATGTAACATAGTGACTATATACAGAATGCACCTGTAAACATGTAACACAGTGACTATATACAGAATGCACCTGTAAACCTGTAACATATACAGAATGCACCTGTAAACATGTAACACAGTGACTATATTTGCTATATATTTATTTTCTGGGTTAATCTGTATATTTGTGTTTTTAATATCTTGCATTTTATTACTTTGTATTTCTGTAACTGTAACATTTCAATGTTCTTGAACCCAGGACAAACTGAAACCAGAGAAATCTCAATGTATCCTTCCTGGTAAAATCCCTTATAAATAAATAAATCAATAAATAAATAACCTGAGGGCGCGTGACGCGTGTGACACCCACCATCCTCTGGAGCTCAGTATGAAGGGAACGAGGAGGTGCTGAAGGAGGTAGGAATGTCACAGCGCGTCGTGCTCATGTTACTTTTATGTTTGTTTTGTCCTTGCTATTGTACAGCGCTGCGGCATATGTTGCCACTTTCTACATGACTGTAATTTAACAGGTCACACAGATAACGAGCTCAGCCCGTCCCATGGACACACAAGCAGCACTGGGACGCTGCAGGAGACACTGATAGACAGCACTGCAACATTCCCAGCATGCAACGCTCCCTGGTCAAGGTCAATAATCAGATCCAAGTGCACAAAGTGTGGCCCCGGGGCCCGTCCTACCTGCATGAAATGGCACAGTGAGACCAAGGCCTGATCAATGAGTGTGAGAAAGTGTCCTTATACACAGAGTGTGTCTGGAGCGTGTAATACAGGGGACAGAGAGTGTCTGGAGCCAGGGCCGGATTAACATAGGAGCTCATGGAGCAGCAGCTCCAGGCCCATGCCCCAGAATAGGCCCATAGAAAGGATAAATATGTCTGCATTTATGGGCATTTAGACCCCTGTATCTCCAACCCCATAGCGGCTACTGGGTCATGTGCAGTATCACTGGAAAGGCCAGAGCATGGCCTTTCCAATGATAGCAAACATGACCATGTTTTACTTAGAAAGAAAAAAATAAAGAAATCTTCTTTCTAACACAGCAATATTTTTCACTTCTCAGTTATAAAGTGAACAATGATGCTGCACTAACTAACCATCTAATTTCTCATGTCACCAACAAGTGTGGATGTGATGGCACAATCCGTGGTTACGAAATGGTACATCAAAAACCGAAACCGCTGTACTGCAGCGACGATCACGGGGGGGGGGGCAACTTTATAACCCTGCATTACTAATCTTTACACCTCACAAGGGCAAGCGAGGTGTCATTGAACAGGTCCGAGTCTGGCCTTTGCCGTGATACCAAGCGTGACAATGAAAATCTAAGCGAAAAGAAACAAAAAAAATATTTATTTTTAGTTCCAAAGCGATGGCATTGTCCATTTGTGACGTATAAAATGAGCAATACCACTGCCATTACTCACCTTTTCATTTCCCACGATGGGAGCAAGGTCAGTGTTTTATACATAGTCATATTATTCATAAAACACCATCCTTCAAAACACAAAGGGAAAATTTCCTTTTTTCATTTTTTGGTTAAAATTGGATATTTTCTCCGAAAAATGCAGGAACAGCTTCCCATTTCAATTCTTTAACAAAAATTCCTTATAGTATATATAACCACAAAGGTTTGGAAGATAAAATGTAAAACAATAACTTTACACTCTCTAAATGATTAAAATCGAAATTTACTCACAGTGTTTGCCTGGTTACATATACCCGTATCTGCCTGGTTACATATACCCGTATCCGCCTGGTTACATATACCCGTATCCGCCTGGTTATATATACCCGTATCCGCCTGGTTACATATACCCGTATCCGCCTGGTTACATATACCTGTATCCGCCTGGTTACATATACCTGTATCTGCCTGGTTACATATAGCCGTATCTGCCTGGTTACATATAGCCGTATCTGCCTGGTTACATATACCCGTATCTGCCTGGTTACATATAGCCGTATCCGCCTGGTTACATATACCCGTATCCGCCTGGTTACATATACCCGTATCTGCCTGGTTACATATAGCCGTATCTGCCTGGTTACATATACCCGTATCCGCCTGGTTACATATAGCCGTATCTGCCTGGTTACATATACCCGTATCCGCCTGGTTACATATAGCCGTATCTGCCTGGTTACATATACCCGTATCTGCCTGGTTACATATACCCGTATCCACCTGGTTACATATACCCGTATCTACCTGGTTACATATAGCCGTATCTGCCTGGTTACATATACCCGTATCTGCCTGGTTACTGTAGAGGTCGGCAGGGCTGGGTCCTGGATGGACAATATGTTTCACCCCTATTTGGGTTGTGGACCCTTTAAGGGCAACCACAGGGTTAATCTTCCTGTCCAGGAAGAGTTTTAAAGCCAGCAACTCCCAGATAGGATTGTGGGAGAGTTTAGGAAAAGAAAAGTAATCAGTGGAAGCTGTGTGTTTGTGTTCCAAAAGCAGGAGACGTGCTGTGCCTTGCTGGAGAGGCTTCTACATACTGGGGAAAGGATTCCCCAGGTTTGGGACGGTTTAAAGTGTTGGTGAGCAACTATTATTTCTCTGTTTATTTGTGCTGAAGATCAGGACTTTGCTTTAATTTCGCTGAACCAAAGCGTGTACTTATTATGTTGCCTTTTTGACTGCCCTGAAAGTGTGAATAAAACTGTTTTGTTTGTGAAAGACATTGTGCACGTGCTCTGTGGGCCCCCAAACGTCACAACTGGTGTTTCGAATGCGGGCAATTTGCTACCCCTCACACGCCAAGCAAGAGGAATTTTTGTGAAAAAAAAAACTGATGTAGCGCTGTGCTGTGTTTAATTCCTTATTGTGGCAGTACCTATTTTTGGCCACCGGAGGGAGACAAGCGCAATGTGAGACACTGAATATTACATTGGGACTACATTTCCCGGCATGCTTTGGGAACGGACACAGGAAGTGGGTGGGACACAGGGACTTACATCCTGAGCCTCGGTTGGGGAGAGCTGGCAGAGCACGCCAGGGAGTGAGAGAGACAAGACACAGTGCTGCAGAACGTAACAGTGTCCAGGCCGGAGCGCATGTGCGGCCTAACGGAGTTACAGATCGGGTTACTCAGCCTTACCAAAGGGAGACCCAGTGATCCACAAGATTACCCAAGCTGCTATTGCGGAAGCCAGAGGACCCCGAGTTAGGAGTACCGCAGGTCGATCGGACTGGGAGAGCAGGCGGTAAGCTGGACAAGTCGCGGCAGGAACAGAAAGCCAGACAGCGGATCCAGAAGCCAAGAGAACCCCAGTCAATATCGAGCGGAGAGACATCCTGGGTCAAGCGGAGCCTTAAGTATCTGGCGGATGGGTGAGAGGCCTTCTAGGCCGTAGTAAAACCAAGAAAGCACGCTGCTGTTTGTTTCCAAAACCCACAGGGCCCCACCTTGACTAGTCGAAGATACCTCTTAAGAAATTCACTGGCCAGTTGAATAGTGTACACAGGTACCATAACACACACACACACTTACATTCCGGGACACAACCTGTGCGGGACTCACTCCCCAATCAAAAAGGGGTTAAAGATAATTTTCCATTTATTTTCCGCTGCGCGTTTCTCGAATTCCGAAACCTTGTATTTCTTTTCCGCTGCGCGTTTCCTCGAAATACGAAGCATCGTATTTCTTTTCCGCTGCGCGTTTCCCGAATTACGAAGTACTGTAAATATATATTCGAACACCGTGTTATTCATTATATGCCATTTATTCCAGTAAACTATATAATTTATAAAATCCACAACGGTGCTGGAGTATATTTATTCCCTAGTGCGGGGAGACTGACCCGAGGTTCAATTTCAGCGGCTCCTCCGGGAGTGAGCGCTACACTGACATTTTAAAAAAGGACAGTGTTCTGATTGCATGTCCTGGGCTAAGGCTGCACTGAAGTCCACAGCTATGGAGGAGCTCGTTAAGCAGATGGTCTTTGTCTATGTGGAGGCCCAGACTCGCCACGAAGAGGCGATGGCTCAGCAGCAACAAGCCCTGGCACAGGCTGTTGCTGCCCAACAAGAAAGCACCCATTTGCTGGCTGCACAATTTGCAGCACAGCAGGTAGCCACACAGATGCAGATCAATGCCCTGCGGGAGGCCATGCAGCAACTTGCACCTGGACGTGATCAAGCAGTGGTCACTACTGGTAACCATGTCTCCATAAGGGCCAGTCATTTCCTCCAAAAGCTGTCTGCCAGTGATGATGTGGAAGCATTTCTCACCACGTTTGAAAGGACTGCTGAGAGAGAGGGGTGGCCCCAAGACCAATGGGCCAGTCTCATTGCCCCGTTTCTGACAGGAGACCCTCAAAAGGCATATTTTAACCTGCCCCTAGAAGATGCAAAGAATTATGACCGGCTGAAAGCTGAGGTTCTGGCCCGCCTTGGGGTAACTGTTGCTGTCCGGGCTCAACGTGTTCACTGCTGGAAGTACTGCCCTGACCAGCCACCCTGGACCCAGATGCATGACTTAGGACAGCTGGTTAAAAAGTGGTTGCAGCCAGAGACCCTGACTAGAGAGCAAATGGTCGAAAGGGTTGTGATGGACCACTACCTGAGGTCTCTACCAAAGGATCTACAGCGCTGGGTCAGCCATGGGGACCCCAAGACTGCAGCACTGGTAGTCGATATGGTGGAGAGATACACCGTGGTGGAGGACCTGCTCAGACCAACCAGTCGTCGAGGACCAGTCTTGCCACCGCCTGTGAGGCCTGCTTCAGTTCCTCGGAGGGAAGCGTCACTGGACCCAGTAACAATCACCCCAAAATCATCTTCCTCGGTTCTGCAGAGGCCTGTCGCTACCCGAACTGCTGGCGATATACAGTGTTGGAGATTTCGCGCCTGGGGCCATACCCGGGCGCAGTGTCCGCTACAGGAGGAGCCCATGGAGTGTGGGTCCGCTCGGAGAGTGTCTTTCTACACCCTCACAACGTGCACTACCCACCTTGACCTAGAAGGGGGTCAGTTTGAATGTACTGTGTGGGTGAATCACCGCCCAGCCAACGCTCTCCTGGACTCTGGGAGTATGGTCACACTGGTGCATGCCCGGGTAGTCGGAAGGCTCGGTCCAGTACAAAGAACCCTCCGGGTTGTCTGTATCCATGGGGATACTCGGGAGTATCCGCTGATCCCTGTCACCATTTCCGCCAGGAATACTTCGGTCACCCAAGAGGTCGGGGTGGTGAGTACTCTGATACATGATGTGATTGTGGGACGGGACTGCCCCTTGTTTGCTGAACTGTGGTGCTTGGCACAAACTGAACTGCCCATCGAACTGGGAAACAATTCAGGGTCACCCCCACCAAACATGACTGTGGACACTGTTGATGAGGAGTTGCTCAAATGTGTTCAAAATGAGAATGTTGTAACTGATGTGAGTGTCCTAGCTCCTCAACCTGAGTTGACACCCAAGGAGGGGGAATCCTCTCCCGTGCCGGTTATGGTAGGAGAGGATGAAGAGGAATTATCCCCTGTAGATATTACACTTGGGGTGGATGAGGGGGAGGGTTCTTCTTATCCAGTACACCCTGACTTAGATGTGTCCAGAGGTGCATTTGGCAGGGCTCAAATGGGTGACTGATGTTGATAAATGCTCGCGAACAGGTAACTGTTGTCAGTGGGGTACTTCAAGCACCAGATGCAGAGAAAAGATTTCCTCACTTTGCGGTCAATAATGATCTGTTCTACCGGGTATCAGAAATTCGGGGAGAAATTGTGGAACAATTACTAGTACCCCAGCCCTACCAGAGAATGGTGCTGGATCTGGCTCACAATGATGCTCTAGGTGGTCACCTGGGAGCTGAGAAAACCGAGGCCTGGATAACGGACCGGTTTTACTGGCCAGGGATCGGTGCCGCAGTTAAGAGGTACTGTTCCTCCTGCCCTGTTTGCCAGTTAACTGCCCCAGCACCCCATTATAGGAACCCCTTGGTGCCTCTGCCAATAATTGAGGTGCCCTTTGAGCGCATCGCTATGGATATAGTGGGTCCCTTAGAGAAGTCTGCTTGGGGACACCGATATATCCTGGTGGTTCTTGATTATGCCACAAGGTATCCAGAGGCGGTTCCTTTAAAGAAACCCTACATCAAAGGCCATTGCGCGGGAGTTGTTTTTTATGTTTTCGAGAACTGGCCTGCCAAGGGAAATTTTGATGGACCAGGGGACCCCATTTATGTCCCGGGTGATGGCAGATGTGTGCAAGTTGTTCCAAATCAAGCAGTTGCGAACATCTGTTTATCACCCTCAGACAGATGGTCTAGTAGAAAGATTCAACAAGACTCTGAAAATGATGCTTAAAAGGGTTGTGCAGAGAGATGGAAGAGACTGGGATCATTTGCTTCCCGCAATGCTGTTTGCTATTCGAGAGGTTCCTCAGGCCTCCACGGGGTTCTCGCCTTTTGAGTTGGTGTATGGCCGCAGACCCCGGGGATTGCTAGATTTGGTTAAGGAGACATGGGAAAGGGAGTCCTCTCCACACAAATCGCTCATTGAACATATCTCTCAGATGAGAGAATTTCTAAAGTGATGCCTTTGGTACAGGAACATTTGCAGAAGGCTCAGGAGGCCCAGAAAAGGGTGTACAACCGGTCAGCCAAGCTGCGGCAATTTCAGGTTGGGGACCGGGTAGCAGTACTTATACCCACGGTGGAAAGTCGGTTCCTAGCCAAGTGGCAGGGACCATATGAGGTGGTTGAAAAAGTAGAGGAAGTAAACTACCGAGTGCATCAGCCTGGGAAAAGAAAACCATACCAGATCTACCACATAAATTTGTTAAAACCCTGGAGAGACCGAGAGGTGTCCGCCATGGTTGGGGTGGGTATAGAGTCTGATGGTGTTGACGCAGTACACATTGCTGCCACCCTGTCCAAACCCCAAACCCAAGAAGTTAAGGGGTTTCTGCAAATAAACAAAGGCATGTTTTCAGGACTACCGGCACACGCGACCGGGATTAAACACGATATTGTGACGGAACCCCATGTAAAGGTTCGGGTAAAGCCGTACCGCATCCCAGAAGCCCATAGAAAGGCTGTTTCTGAAGAGGTTAAAAAAATGCTTCAGCTTGATGTCATTGAGGAGTCACAGAGTGAATGGTCGAGCCCCATCGTGTTGGTACCGAAGCCCAACGGCACTCTGCGATTCTGCAATGACTTCAGGAAACTTAACGAGGTGTCAAAATTTGACGTGTATCCCATGCCAAGGGTGGATGAATTAATAGAGAAATTGGGTCCGGCCCGTTATATCACCACCCTGGACCTTACTAAGGGATACTGGCAGATACCCCCTGACTAAGGACTGCTTTTTCCACTCCAGAGGGTCATTTTCATTATAAGCGGATGCCTTTTGGGTTACACTCAGCCCCGGCCACCTTCCAACGAGCGATGGATAGGGTGTTCCGCCCCTACCTGAGATATACCTCGGTCTACCTGGATGACATTGTCATCTTCAGTCCAGATTGGGAGTCCCATCTTCCCCAGGTTCAGACGGTTTTGGACGGTTTGAGAAAAGCGGGCTTTACTGTTAACCCTGAGAAAAGTGCGGTAGGGATGGAGGAAGCTAAGTACCTGGGATATGTCGTAGGCAGGGGTCTGGTAAAGCCACAATTTAACAAAGTAGAGGCTATCCAGAACTGGCCACGCCCCTCACAAAAAAGCAGGTTTGTGCTTTTCTGGGTATAGTGGGGTATTACCGGCGGTTTGTCCCCAATTTTGCCTCTATTGCTGCACCACTGACTGACCTGACGAAAGGTAGGAAGTCAGTGATGATTCAATGGAATGCCAATGCTGAAGATGCCTTCGAGAAGCTTAAAAATGCGTTGTGTCAGCACCCAGTGCTGGTAGTCCCTGATTTCATGAGGGAGTTCATTGTACAGACGGATGCCTCAAGTGAGGGTTTGGGGGCTGTGCTATCCCAAGAAGTAAATGGGGAAGAGCACCCCGTGGTTTTTCTTAGTAGGAAACTGACGGCAGCGGAGAAAAACTATGCTGTGGTGGAAAGAGAGGGCTTGGCCATAAAGTGGGCCTTGGATTTTTTGAGATACTTCCTGTTGGGCAGGAAGTTCTGTTTAGTGTCTGACCATGCCCCATTGACCTGGATGAGGCAGCACCGCCACGCTAATGCCAGGGTTACCAGGTGGTTCCTGTCTCTCCAGGAGTTTAACTTTGTGGTGGAACACAGGCCTGGGAAACAGCACCAAAATGCTGATGCCCTGTCCCGGATGCATTGTGGGCTGTCTACTGTTGCCTCAAAACCTCCTCCGCGTTGAGACAGAGGGGGGGGATATGTAGAGGTCGGCAGGGCTGGGTCCTGGATGGACAATATGTTTCACCCCTATTTGGGTTGTGGACCCTTTAAGGGCAACCACAGGGTTAATCTTCCTGTCCAGGAAGAGTTTTAAAGCCAGCAACTCCCAGATAGGATTGTGGGAGTTTAGGAAAAGAAAAGTAATCACTGGAAGCTGTGTGTTTGTGTTCCAAAAGCAGGAGACGTGCTGTGCCTTGCTGGAGAGGCTTCTACATACTGGGGAAAGGATTCCCCAGGTTTGGGACGGTTTAAAGCGTTGGTGAGCCACTATTATTTCTCTGTTTATTTGTGCTGAAGATCAGGACTTTGCTTTAATTTCGCTGAACCAAAGCGTGTACTTATTATGTTGCCTTTTTGACTGCCCTGAAAGGGTGAATAAAACTGTTTTGTTTGTGAAAGACATTGTGCACGTGCTCTGTGGGCCCCCAAACGTCACATTACATATACCCGTATCCGCCTGGTTACATATACCTGTATCCGCCTGGTTACATATACCTGTATCCGCCTGGTTACATATACCCGTATCTGCCTGGTTACATATACCCGTATCCGCCTGGTTACATATACCCGTATCCGCCTGGTTACATATACCCATATCTGCCTGGTTACATATACCCGTATCCACCTGGTTACATATACCCGTATCTGCCTGGTTACATATACCCGTATCTGCCTTGTTACATATACCCGTATCTGCCTGGTTACATATACAGTGGCAAGGAAAAGTATGTGAACCCTTTGGGATTACGTGGAGTTTTGCATGAATTGGTCATAAAATGTGCTCTGATCTTCATCTAAGTCACAACAATTTGAAAAACACAGTCTGCTTAAAATAATACAACACAAACATATGTTTTCATGTGTTTATTGAACAGAACATGTAAACATTCACAGTGCAGGGTGGAAAAAGTATGTGGACCCCTAGCCTAATGACTTGTCCAAGAGCTAATTGGAGCCAGGAGTGAGCAAACCTTGAGTCCAATCAGTGTGATATTATTGGATGTGTTGCTGAAAGCTGTCCTGCCCTTTTAAAAACACACACCAGTTTTGGGTTTACTGGTTTCAAGAAGCACTGCCTGATGTGAACCATGCCTCGCAGAAAAGCGCTCTCAGAAGACCTACGATCAAGAATTGTTGACTTGCATGAAGCTGGAAAGGGTTACAAAAGTATCTCCAAAAGCCTTGATGTTCATGTGTCCACGGTAAGACAGACTGTTTACAAATAGAGAAAGTTCAGCACTGTTGCTACTCTCCCTAGGCGTGATCGTCCTGTAAAGATGACTGCAAGAGCACAGCGCAGAATGCTTAATGAGGTAAAGAAGAATCCTAGAGTGTCAGCTAAAGACTTACAGAAATCTCTGGCACATGCTAACATTTTTGTTGACACATCTACAATAAGGAAAACATTAAACAAGAATGGAGTACATGGGAGGACACCATGGAGGAAGCCATTGCTGTCCAAAAAGAATATTGCAGCACATTTGAAGTTTGCAAAAGAGCACCTGGATGTTCCACAGCACTACTGGCAAAATATTCTGTGGACAGATGAAACCAAAATTGAGTTGTTTGGAAAAAAACACAACACTATGTGTGGAGAAAAAAAGGCACAGCACACCAACATCAAAACCTCATCCCCACTGTAAAACATGGCGGAGGGAGCATCATGGTTTGGGGCGGCTTTGCTGCCTCAGGGATGGACGGATTGTTGTCATTGATGGAAAAATGAATTCCAGAGTTTATCAAGACATTTTGCAGGAAAACGTAAGACCATCTGTCCGCCAACTGAAGCTCCGCAGAGGATGGGTGATGCAACAGGACAATGACCCAAAGCATACAAGTAATTCAACAAAAGAATGGCTTCAACAAAACCAAATACACCTTCTGAAGTGGCCCAGTCAGCCGATTGAAATGCTGTGGCATGACCTTAAGAGAGCGATTCACACCAGACATCCCAAGAATATTGCTACACTGAAACAGTTTTGTGAAGAGGAGTGGTCCAAAATTACTCCAGATCGTTGTGCAGGTCTGATCTGCAACTACAGGAAACGTTTGGTTGAGGTTATTGCTGCCAAAGGAGGGTCAACCAGTTAAGTCCAAAGGTTCACATATGTTTTCCACCCTGCACTGTGAATGTTTACATGTTCTGTTCAATAAAAACATGAAAACGTATAATGTTTGTTGTATTATTTTAAGCAGACTGTGTTTTTCAAATTGTTGCGACTTAGATGAAGATCAGAGCACATTTTATCACCAATTCATGCAAAACTCCACGTAATCCTAAAGGGTTCACATACTTTTTCTTGCCACTGTACCCGTATCTGCCTGGTTATATATAGCCGTATCCGCCTGGTTAGATATAGCCGTATCCGCCTGGTTAGATATACCCGTATCCGCCTGGTTAGATATACCTGTATCCGCCTGGTTAGATATACCCGTATCCGCCCGGTTACATATACCCGTATCCGCCTGGTTAGATATACCTGTATCCGCCTGATTACATATACCCGTATCCGCCTGGTTAGATATACCTGTATCCGCCTGGTTATATATAGCCGTATCTGCCTGGTTATATATAGCCGTATCTGCCTGGTTTATATATACCCGTATCTGCCTGGTTAGATATACCCGTATCCGCCTGGTTATATATACCCGTATCTGCCTGGTTATATATACCCGTATCTGCCTGGTTATATATAGCCGTATCCGCCTGGTTAGATATAGCCGTATCCGCCTGGTTAGATATAGCCGTATCCGCCTGGTTAGATATAGCCGTATCCGCCTGGTTAGATATAGCCGTATCCGCCTGGTTAGATATACCCGTATCCGCCTGGTTAGATATACCCGTATCCGCCTGGTTACATATACCCGTATCCGCCTGGTTAGATATACCTGTATCCGCCTGGTTATATATAGCCGTATCTGCCTGGTTATATATAGCCGTATCTGCCTGGTTATATATACCCGTATCTGCCTGGTTAGATATACCCGTATCCGCCTGGTTATATATACCCGTATCTGCCTGGTTATATATACCTGTATCTGCCTGGTTATATATAGCCGTATCCGCCTGGTTATATATACCCGTATCTGCCTGGTTATATATAGCCGTATCTGCCTGGTTATATATACCCGTATCTGCCTGGTTATATATACCCGTATCTGCCTGGTTATATATACCCGTATCTGCCTGGTTACATATAGCCGTATCTGCCTGGTTACATATAGCCGTATCTGCCTGGTTACATATAGCCGTATCTGCCTGGTTATATATACCCGTATCTGCCTGGTTACATATACCCGTATCTGCCTGGTTACATATACCCGTATCTGCCTGGTTACATATAGCCGTATCCGCCTGGTTACATATACCCGTATCTGCCTGGTTACATATACCCGTATCTGCCTGGTTACATATACCCGTATCCGCCTGGTTACATATACCCGTATCTGCCTGGTTACATATACCCGTATCTGCACTATTAAAGAACCTAAAATATGTTTTCATTTCACTAAATTCCAAAAAAAAAAAAAGCATCAGCTCCAGGCCCATAGAGTTCTTAATCCGGCCCTGTCTGGAATGTGTAATACAGGGGACAGTGACCCTCCGTGATGTTACGCCGAATCAGCAATACTCCTGGTAATTATTGATAGTGAATTCGTTTTGTTGGTTTATTGAGGAATATTAAATTGATGAATAATCTGCTTTTCCATTAAATCGTTAGTAACCCCCCCGCCGCCGCCTTCTCGCAGATCTATGTAACGGTCTCCTGCTCTCAGAGGGTTAAATAGGAGCAGCGCAGTCTCTTATCGCTGGGGATCAGGCCTCAGGGACGCTCTCGCTCGTCCTGTCTGTTTACAGATCTCAGGCCTTACGCTACACAGACAAGACGAATATTTAGCAGACCCGGCGCCGGCCAAACCAAACACCGGCATGGGCTCACCCTTTACATTTAATGCAGTGAGCCGCGCTCATCACTGCAGCCCCAGGGTCCTGCGGGGGAGGGGGGTACCTGCAAGAGAGGGGGGGCCACACTGGCAAGATAGGAGCAAAAAGATCCTGTGCAGGGAGGGCAATAACCCCAGGGAACATCCACTGCTTTCCTATAGGATCACCCAAACAGCCCCGGGCACCGGCTACACGAGGGACGATTAACCCATGCACACCTGCAGCAGTTAGGCTCACATGCCTGCCTTATATAGATGTTCATACAGCACATATGGGGTTAATGCTGCTAGAAAGTGATTTACAAGGCGAGTCTCCAATAGGGCCGCCAGGTCGGCCATGTTTTCCTGGACACCTATTATTTCATGCAGAGGGGGAGCACAGGGAAAAGTTCTGCCCTGCAACATGTATAATTCATACTGCAGGAAGGAAATCAAGGCAGGTCACCTGGGATTCATTACCTGCAGCGTTTGGATTATATAATTTAGAGAGTAGTTTACAGGATGAGAAAGCAGAAAATAATGGGCAGAAATGCAAAATATTATACAAAAAACAGAAATTAAACTTTTTTATTGTGTCCTAATAAGGACGGTTAAAGAAAAGGTCAATGCTCGAATCGCGGCAAAGTGGTAAAAAAAAGAGCCTAAACACACAAATACATATATACAGCAAAAAAAGAGAAAGAAAAGATACTTTAAAATTCCTGCCAATAGACTTATTCTAAGTAAAGCCTCTCTTATCCTGCTGGTCGGAAGTAAAGCCTCTTATCCTGCGTGTCGGAAGTAAAGCCTCTCTTATCCTGCGTGTTGGAAGTAAAGCCTCTCTTATCCTGCGTGTTGGAAGTAAAGCCTCTCTTATCCTGCTGGTCGGAAGTAAAGCCTCTCTTATCCTGCTGGTTGGAAGTAAAGCCTCTCTTATCCTGCGGGTCGGAAGTAAAGCCTCTCTTATCCTGCGTGTTGGAAGTAAAGCCGCTCTTATCCTGCGGGTCGGAAGTAAAGCCGCTCTTATCCTGCTGGTTGGAAGTAAAGCCTCTCTTATCCTGCTGGTTGGAAGTAAAGCCTCTCTTATCCTGCGGGTTGGAAGTAAAGCCTCTCTTATCCTGCGTGTTGGAAGTAAAGCCTCTCTTATCCTGCGTGTTGGAAGTAAAGCCTCTCTTATCCTGCGTGTTGGAAGTAAAGCCTCTCTTATCCTGCGTGTTGGAAGTAAAGCCTCTCTTATCCTGCGTGTTGGAAGTAAAGCCTCTCTTATCCTGCGTGTTGGAAGTAAAGCCTCTCTTATCCTGCGTGTTGGAGGTAAAGCCTCTCTTATCCTGCGGGTTGGAAGTAAAGCCGCTCTTATCCTGCGTGTTGGAAGTAAAGCCTCTCTTATCCTGCTGGTCGGAAGTAAAGCCTCTCTTATCCTGCGTGTCGGAAGTAAAGCCTCTCTTATCCTGCGTGTCGGAAGTAAAGCCTCTCTTATCCTGCTGGTTGGAAGTAAAGCCTCTCTTATCCTGCTGGTTGGAAGTAAAGCCTCTCTTATCCTGCGGGTCGGAAGTAAAGCCTCTCTTATCCTGCTGGTTGGAAGTAAAGCCTCTCTTATCCTGCTGGTTGGAAGTAAAGCCTCTCTTATCCTGCTGGTTGGAAGTAAAGCCTCTCTTATCCTGCTGGTCGGAAGTAAAGCCTCTCTTATCCTGCTGGTCGGAAGTAAAGCCTCTCTTATCCTGCGGTTGGAAGTAAAGCCTCTCTTATCCTGCGGGTTGGAAGTAAAGCCTCTCTTATCCTGCGGGTTGGAAGTAAAGCCTCTCTTATCCTGCTGGTTGGAAGTAAAGCCTCTCTTATCCTGCTGGTCGAAGTAAAAGCCTCTCTTATCCTGCTGGTTGGAAGTAAAGCCTCTCTTATCCTGCTGGTTGGAAGTAAGCCTCTCTTATCCTGCTGGTTGGAAGTAAAGCCTCTCTTATCCTGCGGGTTGGAAGTAAAGCCTCTCTTATCCTGCGGGTCGGAAGTAAAGCCTCTCTTATCCTGCGGGTCGGAAGTAAAGCCTCTCTTATCCTGCTGGTTGGAAGTAAAGCCGCTCTTATCCTGCTGGTTGGAAGTAAAGCCTCTCTTATCCTGCGGGTTGGAAGTAAAGCCTCTCTTATCCTGCGGGTTGGAAGTAAAGCCTCTCTTATCCTGCGGTCGGAAGTAAAGCCACTCTTATCCTGCTGGTTGGAAGTAAAGCCTCTCTTATCCTGCGGGTCGGAAGTAAAGCCTCTCTTATCCTGCGGGTTGGAAGTAAAGCCTCTCTTATCCTGCTGGTTGGAAGTAAAGCCTCTCTTATCCTGCTGGTTGGAAGTAAAGCCTCTCTTATCCTGCTGGTGGAGTAAAGCCTCTTTATCCTGCGGGTTGGAAGTAAAGCCTCTCTTATCCTGCTGGTTGGAAGTAAAGCCTCTCTTATCCTGCTGGTTGGAAGTAAAGCCTCTCTTATCCTGCTGGTTGGAAGTAAAGCCTCTCTTATCCTGCGGGTTGGAAGTAAAGCCTCTCTTATCCTGCGGGTTGGAAGTAAAGCCTCTCTTATCCTGCGGGTCGGAAGTAAAGCCTCTCTTATCCTGCGTGTTGGAAGTAAAGCCTCTCTTATCCTGCGTGTTGAAGTAAAAGCCTCTCTTATCCTGCTGGTTGGAAGTAAAGCCTCTCTATCCTGCGTGTTGGAAGTAAAGCCTCTCTTATCCTGCTGGTTGGAAGTTAAAGCCTCTCTATCCTGCTGGTTGGAAGTAAAGCCTCTCTTATCCTGCTGGTTGGAAGTAAAGCCTCTCTTATCCTGCGGGTTGGAAGTAAAGCCTCTCTTATCCTGCTGGTTGGAAGTAAAGCCTCTCTTATCCTGCTGGTTGGAAGTAAAGCCTCTCTTATCCTGCTGGTTGGAAGTAAAGCCTCTCTTATCCTGCGGGTTGGAAGTAAAGCCTCTCTTATCCTGCGGGTTGGAAGTAAAGCCTCTCTTATCCTGCGGGTCGGAAGTAAAGCCTCTCTTATCCTGCGTGTTGGAAGTAAAGCCTCTCTTATCCTGCGTGTTGGAAGTAAAGCCTCTCTTATCCTGCTGGTTGGAAGTAAAGCCTCTCTTATCCTGCGTGTTGGAAGTAAAGCCTCTCTTATCCTGCTGGTTGGAAGTAAAGCCTCTCTTATCCTGCTGGTCGGAACGTTATTGGTGAATTTATCACAGTAACATAACGCATTTATCTTCTGGAACTGAATATACATATATCACATGCAGCAAAGTCTCAGTTGTTGCCAGTAAATATGTCTCTAGAATACAATGTAACGGCTCGGCTAAAGTTATGGGTAATGTTTAGGGTATAAACAGATCAGAAGGTGTCAGTATTTGTATTAAGGAGTCACAAGCTGCAGTCACATAGCATTGCAATAGCTGAGGTACCGGCAGGTGTGAGGTTCCCACAAGCCACTGCTGTATGGTTACAATGTTTAACCCACAAACTGCCGGTAGATTAGCTCGCACAGGTCTCCTATAGGGAGGACAATGATATGAGAGAGGAAAGCATAACCAAAATTGTAGGTGGACCAAAGCTTTTTTGCCCCCGGGTAACCAACGCTGAAGTGGTTTTGGTTAACCGGCCTTTAGCCAGCAGGTTGTGGGTTAAATTGCCCACAGAGTTCCCTATACAGGGGACAATAATAAGAAAAGCGAGGGTAAACCACAGAATGAGCGGGTAAGAGGCTCTCGCCCCAAATATCCACCGCAGTATAACTGGAGTGCCAAAAAAAAAGGATTTAAACCGCGTTTCCTGCTAAATGCAGCGTCATCAGCAGCGAATAGAGTTATAGTGAAGCAGAAAAATACTGTTTGGTTAAGGTTTCTCCTTCTTAATCTCTTCCTCCTGCTTAAGCAGTCATTTTCTTTAACCGTCCTTATTAGACGCAATAAAAAAAAAAAAATCTCCTGTTTTTTCTATAATATTTTGCATTTCTACCCATTATTTTCTGCTTTCTCATCCTGTAAACTACTCTCTAAATTATATAATCTTAAGTATGAGTTACCCCCAATCTTTTTGTTTACAGGATTTTTTCTTCTATTTAATCCTTTCACATCGGATTTATTAATCCTTTTCCTCTGTTATATCCTTTGTATTATCAACTGTTTGGATTATACATGCTGCGGGGCGGCAGATTTCATGCACTGCCCATCAGCATGAATAAATGTGTCCAGGAAAACATGGCCGACCTGGCGAACCTAGACTCAAACAAGATGAGAAGGGTTAATAAAACACAGCACATACATTAATGCTGCAGGTCACGTAGCATGTAGGAGGTTAATCTACTGGGCAGAAAAATATCCCTGCAGGTAAGGGGTTAATTATTCAGTTAATGCAGCCAGTTTGGAGATAATGTGGCAGGCATAGGGTTAATGCAGCAGGTGTTGTGTTAATGCCGCAGGTATAGGGTTAATGCAGCAGGTACAGGGTTAATTGAGCAGGTTTGGGAATTGTGCAGCCAGTTTGGGAATAATGCAAAAGGTATAGAGTTAATGCAGCATTTATGGGGTTAATGCAGCAGGTCTGGGTTTTGTGCAGCAGTTACAGAGTTAATGCAGCATGTTTGGTGTTAGTGCAGCATTTATGGGGTTAATGCAGCAGGTCTGGGTTTTGTGCAGCAGTTACAGAGTTAATGCAGCATGTTTGGGGTTAATGTGGCAGGTGCATGACCCGCCATGCCCGGGGAAAGCACAGTGTGTTTTGGCACAGACACCTGACCGTGAGTTCAGAGCGAGGCGCTGCAGACCCGGCGGCACCCTGCGCTGAGCATGCTGGGAGTGGGTTGCTGGTGCAGATTGAAATCTAGGGATTCAGGCTCAGGGTTTGCCCCATCCTGAAGCTGCTCCACCTGAGGCTGCTCCATCCTGAAGCTGTACCCCCTGAAGCTGTACCCCCTGAAGCTGCTCCATCCTCAAGCTGCACCATCCTGAAGCTGCTCCCACTGAAGCTGCACCCCCTGAAGCTGCTCCCCCTGAAGCTGCTCCATCATGAAGCTGTACCCCCTGAAGCTGCTCCCCCTGAAGCTGCACCCCCTGAAGCTGCTCCATCCTGAAGCTGCTCCCCCTGAAGCTGCTCCATCATGAAGCTGCTCCATCCTGAAGCTGCTCCATCCTGAAGCTGTACCCCCTGAAGCTGCTCCATCCTGAAGCTGTACCCCCTGAAGCTGCTCCATCCTGAAGCTGCACCCACTGAAGCTGCTCCATCCTGAAGCTGCTCCCCCTGAAGCTGCTCCCCCTGAAGCTGCTCCATCATGAAGCTGCTCCATCCTGAAGCTGCACCCCCTGAAGCTGCACCATCCTGAAGCTGTACCCCCTGAAGCTGCTCCCCCTGAGGCTGCTCCATCCTGAAGCTGCACCCCCTGAAGCTGCTCCATCCTGAAGCTGTACCCCTGAAGCTGCTCCATCCTGAAGCTGCACCATCCTGAAGCTGCTCCATCCTGAAGCTGCTCCATCCTGAAGCTGCACCCCCTGAAGCTGCTCCATCCTGAAGCTGCACCCCCTGAAGCTGCACCCCCTGAAGCTGCACCCCCTGAAGCTGCTCCATCCTGAAGCTGCTCCATCCTGAAGCTGCTCCATCCTGAAGCTGCTCCATCCTGAAGCTGCACCATCCTGAAGCTGCACCATCCTGAAGCTGCACCATCCTGAAGCTGCACCCCCTGAAGCTGCTCCATCCTAAAGCTGCTCCATCCTGAAGCTGCTCCATCCTGAAGCTGCACCCCATGAAGCTGCTCCATCCTGAAGCTGCACCCCCTGAAGCTGCTCCACCCTGAAGCTGCCCCCCTGAGGCTGCTCCATCCTGAAGCTGCCCCCCTGAGGCTGCTCCATCCTGAAGCTGCACCCCCTGAAGCTGCTCCATCCTGAAGCTGCACCCCCTGAAGCTGCTCCATCCTGAAGCTGCCCCCCTGAGGCTGCTCCATCCTGAAGCTGCCCCCCTGAGGCTGCTCCATCCTGAAGCTGCTCCCCCTGAGGCTGCTCCATCCTGAAGCTGCTCCCCCTGAAGCTGCTCCATCCTGAAGCTGCTCCCCCAGTTTCTTCATTCAAAACAAGACTTTTAGTGTTACTGTCCAGGGACATGTGTTTTTGGAGATGTGTTGTCCCTCGCATGTCTTTGGAGGTGTGAGAGCCAGCACTTCCTGCTTTTCAAGAGCTGTATACACCAGAGACAGTAGGCAGGAGTGTCCTCTGAGGCCTGTTTAATACCTCAGCAGCTGCTGAATTGCTGCAGCACAGCAATTCAGTTTGCTGCAGCAGTGTCGTTGAACCCTTTGGATGCGAATTTTGAATCCAAAATGGCCGACGATTTCTTAATGAAAAATTCAGATTGTTTTTCGTATCACTCGGACAAAATATAATAAAGAGAAGCAGTCGGCACAATCCGTTTTGTACGCACACACCACAAATGATAGTTTTTAATGAATAAACGTTATGTTTACTTCTGAAACAATATATAAATTGAGCTGTAATATATGTCTATGTGCCGGGGGAAATAATAAATAAATATTTTGTGCTTTGGTGAACAAAAACCTCAAAATTAACATTGCTGTACGGAATTGTTACTTGCTTCATGGCGGCGGCCATCTTGCTGTACGGCATTGTTACTTGCTTCATGGCGGCGGCCATCTTTAAAACGTCACACTCAGCATCTCCTCGGGTCGCTGCAAGTGCTAGGTTAGCACTGCTGAGCGCTGAGCGGTTGAACGGCGTTCAATGCAAGTTGCTAACTTAGCACTTGCAGCGGCTGAGGTATTGAACAGGCCTCTGGCTTCCTTATAAAGCTGCTGGAGGAAAGCGAGAGCCCGCGTTCAATACCTCAGCCGCTGCAAGTGCTAAGTTAGCAACTTGCCATTGAACGCCGTTCAACCGCTCAGCACTGCTAACCTAGCACTTGCAGCGACCCGAGGAGATGCTGCGTGTAGCTGAGTGTGACGTTTAAAAGATGGCCGCCGCCATGAAGCAAGTAACAATTCCATACAGCAATGTTAATTTTGAGGTTTTTGTTCACCAAAGCACAAAATATTTATTATTTCCCCCTGCACATAATATATAAATTGAACTGTAATATATGTCCGTTTCAGAAGTAAACATAACGTTTATTCATTAAAAACTATCATTTGTGGTGTGTGCGTACAAAACGCATTGTGCGTCTGCTTTTATTTATCATATTTTGTCCGAGTGATCCGAAAAACAATCTGAATTTTTCATTAAGAAATCGTCGGCCATTTTGGATTCAAAATTCGCATCCAAAGGGTTCAACGACACTGCTGCAGCAAACTGAATTGCTGCGCTGCAGCAATTCAGCAGCTGCTGAGGTATTGAACGGGCCCAGTGTGTTGCAGAACTAATCTGCATGTGGTGTAAGAGGCGCACACGGTAAATCACCTCCTATAAAACCTCATTCTACACAATAGATCACTTTGCATGGACAGTGTGATCCCGTAATGATGCAACATGAACAGGTCTTTCCAATCCAGTTACATCAGAGACCAGTAAAGGGCTGTATTCATAGTCTGAATATTACTTGCAGGGCTATTCAGAGAGAGGTGAAAACCAGCAGACTTGGCAGGAGAATGAACAATCTAAAGCAAATCGCCAATTTGGAAAGTGAGATAAATGGGAGAATATTTCTGATTTGACTATTTTGACCTAGAATTTTCTCCAGCCATTCTCAAGGTTTTCACCTCTCTCTGAATAGCCCTGCTGGTTTTATTTCTTTGTAGTTTTTACGGTGTCAGCAAAAAAAAAAAGACAAAGCGCAAAAGAACATCTGTATGAAGCATGTCCTTTCTTTAGACCTCTCCGTTACATAATGAAATCTGTTCCTCTCCCACCAAAAGGAATAATTAAATTTTTATACGTAAACAAAACGGTTATTATGAGAGTCCTTTTAGAGCAATGGTCCCCAACTCTGGTCCTCAGGACCCTCAGCCAGGCCAGATTTTACAGATCACCCTGGGGAAATACAGACTGAATCCTGCAATCACTGAGCAGCAAATCATATCACCCTGTGCTTCTCATATCCTGCAAACCTGGCCTCTTAGAGGGACCTGAGGACCAGGGTTGGGGACCATGGATTTAAATTTGTTCATTCCGGTTCCAGGAATAATACCAATTTCTGAACTGGTCTCTCAGACCTTGTGTATCCGTTCTCCATCCATCTTCAGTTTTTGTCACCAAATGCTACTGTGACTTTCCTTACTCGTCCATCAGGGCTGGTTAAAGTGTCTAGAACTCTTCCACGTCTCCATTTCTTGGTAGAGTCTCCTTTGCGTCCGTGACCACATCACCGAGTTGCAAATTCCTTTTGGGATCATTCCAGCATTAACTAGCGACAATATTGAGAAGATACTCCTTTTTCCATCCACTCCAAACCTGTTCCGTGAGGCACCGCACCCGTCTCCATACACAGGTTTACTCCTGAACTTTGCTGGTGGTGGCTTTCATGGTAATTCTAGGTATCCAATAGCCGCGAGATCTGGTTTCATTAATGGGGAAACCGGTTACGATAAATTTCGTGTTAGTGCGCGATTATCAACTTCTGTTATGATGATCTTTTAGGAAGGATCTGTGGGAGCTTGAATGAGTAATTAATGGGTTATTCAGAGAGGACTCTCGTTCGCCGCACTTCGGCGAGTTAACTTTCTTCCCTGCGGTGAATTCAGCTTTCACTGAAGGGTCCCCGAATTGCGGTGAATCTATCCCCCCCCACCAACGTGTCCGTAAAAAAGCCACTGACCAAATCCTATCCCCTGTGCTGTGCTTCAGATATCCTGCAAACCTGATCTGTTTGTGTTTCTCAACCCTGTCCTCAAGTTCCCCTGTGACAGCCTTTCCCGACGTGCTCTTTGAATGATAAAGGGCTGCCATATCTTTGGTAAATTGTAGGCTTCTTCATCATTTGGATAAAAAGGCACCTTCCAGATATTTGTGCCGAACCTCTCACATACCTTTTCAGAAAATATCAGCTGCTGAGATGCCTTTTCTAGCCATGAGGGACATAAATGAGCTTTTCCAGTCCACAAACTGAATTGGGTCCCCATTGAACCCTGTAGGCTCAGGTGTGGGTTACCTGTTGCTGGCCGTGCTGTCCTAGACTGCTTGGGCAAGATGAGACACTTCAGTGAGAGTCGTCGACACATTGTGTTGCTGACGTGCTGTAAGAGCGTTCATTTCTTTTGGCTTTCTTGATCGTTCAGTATCGACTGGACATTTGTCTCTTACTCGAATATTTCTTAAGATTTTTACTCCGGTTCGAGCGATCTCTGGCTCCATCTCTCTCTGGCTCCATCTCTCTCTGGCTCCATCTCTCTCTGGCTCCTTCTCTCTCTGGCTCCTTCTCTCTCTGGCTCCTTCTCTCTCTGGCTCCTTCTCTCTCTGGCTCCTTCTCTCTCTGGCTCCTTCTCTCTCTGGCTCCTTCTCTCTCTGGCTCCTTCTCTCTCTGGCTCCTTCTCTCTCTGGCTCCTTCTCTCTCTGGCTCCATCTCTCTCTGGCTCCATCTCTCTCTGGCTCCATCTCTCTCTGGCTCCATCTCTCTCTGGCTCCATCTCTCTCTGGCTCCATCTCTCTCTGGCTCCATCTCTCTCTGGCTCCATCTCTCTCTGGCTCCATCTCTCTCTGGCTCCATCTCTCTCTGGCTCCTTCTCTCTCTGGCTCCATCTCTCTCTGGCTCCATCTCTCTCTGGCTCCATCTCTCTCTGGCTCCTTCTCTCTCTGGCTCCATCTCTCTCTGGCTCCATCTCTCTCTGGCTCCATCTCTCTCTGGCTCCATCTCTCTCTGGCTCCATCTCTCTCTGGCTCCATCTCTCTCTGGCTCCTTCTCTCTCTGGCTCCTTCTCTCTCTGGCTCCTTCTCTCTCTGGCTCCATCTCTCGAGGCAATAAGGGCAAAGGAGGTGCTGGAGAAGAGCATGACTCCTTGACGCGAAGGATCGGGTAGCAATGAGTGATCTCCTGATATCGGAGGAGATTCAAAACGTGGTGGACACTGCACAACAAGTGGAAAATCTAGAACTAAGGGAGGAGGTGAGAGACGCCACATCAGCTCAGCTGATGCAGATCGTGGAGGAACTTCCAAAGAATTCCAGGGAGCAGGGGGTACGTGTAGCTACCGTGTGTCTGAGGTTAGCCGAGATGACCGAGAAAGACATGGGAAAAAAGAAGGGAGGAAAAGATTGAGAAACTAGATTCTATTCTTTCCATGCTGACTTTACTTCACTCGCTTCGACCTCATCGAAAAAGCAGCTGCACAGGCTCTCTCATCATACATAGGTCTCTAACATTCCTCCCACAGGAAAGGTTGACCTCTCATAGTCCCGATTTCCTGCCACCATGCACAAGGATGCTACTCCAAGCGCTCCCCCTTGCCCTCCAGATACTCCAGCTTCTGATGCAGATTTCTGGGCATTGTTGCCAACTGCTTACCCTTAAGACCTGCGAGACATCAGGAACCCCAAGCATCACCAAGTTCACAATGCCAACTCCTCCATCCCGCATCCAAGCCACCAGGAAGTGTGCAGTTACCGTGACATTCAGAGTCCAGATCCATCCAAGTTATGGTCCACAAGTGCAGAAGATTACAGACCACAACATCATGGGGAGTTTTTCAAGACTGTGAATTCCACTATACCCCAAGGTTACAAGGAGAAGGATGTGTTGAAGTCCTCCAATACCCACTCGACCCTTGCGAATTGTGGTGGTACCGGGGAGACCACCCAGACACTTGGGCAATGGGAGCACGATATAAAAAAAAGAGTTCTGCACATGTCCTCAACCGACTACCGCCACATTGGCTCTGATGGTTCACCCTCCAAGGATCTACTGCTCCTTTGAGGATTGCTCAACCTGCAGTCAGAAAGACATGGCCTCCGGTACCTGCGTTTTGCCAACCGGAACAGAAATCACCGTTGAGCCCCTGTAACTGAATACAATGAAGCTGGATGGCATCATCTTTATTGCTCCTCCCCATGTGATGATTCCTGCTCTCCACGCATCTTTCCCGTTTGACAGTAACCACGAATCTAAGGATGATCAACTGCAGGAAGGCCCGATTTAAAGAGGGACACAGAGCAGCAATATGTCTTAGACCTCTTACAACCGATTATCGACGATCTTACTTGACATGATGGCGCAAACCTTACTGTCCCAACCACTGGTCGACAAGTCCAGGATTATCCACAGGCTCACCGGAGAGGACGATGTCACGGAGGTTATCAATGGAAGCCTAATGCTTTTCTGGCGGTGTAAGAAAGTCTCTGCAAGATTCCTTCCTTGGCAGAACTCGACTCTGTATCCCCCTGTAATTACCGCTGATAATAAAACTGGGTGTCTTAACCCGCAAACTGAGATTGTCTACGCGACATCCCCTCAAGCACCGCTAGGTCTCCTGGCTGTCGTCGGAAGTGGATTTTATCTTGGCGCCACGGGCTCAAACGTTACGCCGAAAAAGATGACAGGAGACCAGCACTACCTAAACCTGACCTCAACTCCATTAATGATCTAAGGACTCACGTTCATCTGGTTGATTCCATAGCAGTAGGGTCAGAGTTTGACAAGGATGCCTTCAAGCATGAACTTCTTCAGCAGTCCGAGACCTACTCGGCCCTGCATTTGGTTGGTTTGGGCTAGGTTTCTTCCTTTGACCCTCGTTACGTAATCAAAAGGGATTATTCAAAGAGCTCCGAATTGCTGCCGAAAGAGAACCAAACGCTGAAATTCAGCGTTCGGTTACCTTTCCTGGCCATTTGGCTATCCAGAGAGCAGGCAGTTCGCCAAATCCTGGCGAATTGCTTGCACATACGGTGCCTGTTCGGTGCCTGTTCGAGGGCAGTGAAACCCCCATAAAGAAGCAATGCTTCATCTATTCAGAGAACACAAACCAGCAGGGAAAAGTTGCCGAAATGCCCTGCCATTCGGTGGTTTCAGTCGACAGGTTTATTCAGGAGAATCCCATAGACTTCAATGTTAAAAATATTCCCGTTTTAATTCAGTATCTAATAAACCGTTGATTATAATAATATGCAGTAAAGAGTCTTTTAGATTTAGATTTTTTTTTAGGATCTTTATAGGCATTTGGGATTTTTTTGCGCGGGGGGTTAAATCGCTTTTTGTTTTTTCTGTAACAGCCCTTTTTATTATCATTCATTGGATTTTAATGTAAATTTCAGACATTTTCGCTCAGTAGTTTCTTTGCAAACAGCGTTTCACTTCTCAAACATTCAAGCGTAGTTTTTTTCTTCTTTTCTTTTTACTCCATTTGTCTGCGGTGTCGGCTTTTTCCGGTGACTGCTCGGGTTTCTCTGGCGTGTTCGGCGGGGTTAATCCAGATGTTTTTGCGGGTTTCGGTGTGCCCGGTTTTGCAGTGAGTTTTCGTCGGGTTTGCGGCATCTTTTCCCTGCACTACGACGGCCCTGGGGTACTTGCTGAATACACCGCAGGGTCGCCGAATCCCACCGAATTGAGAACAAAAAGTCACCGAACGTTTTCGATTCTCTTTGAATAACCCTGAAAGACATTTTATGTTAAGATTTCTCGGCTTGGTGGGTTTTTGTTGGGGTTTGTGAAATTGTATAACCTTTATAAATCAGGAAGGGGGGCAATCCCTGTTTTTGGGGGTAACCTGTAGTTGCTTTGGCATGTGTTCTCGAATTCAGACTTTTTCATTTCCAAGTTGCTCGTCTAGTATTTAGAATTTTTCCGTTTTTGTATCCTCTTGTATTCAGCCTGTTTTGCCGCAGCGTCTGCTCGTTTGCTGCACAGAAACATCTAGAATAGCTGCTCACGCGTGTTTGTGAAGCTCTGGAAGCGTATATGGAGTGAGCAGAACTGAGTTCAAAGTTCACGTAAACGGCTCCTTTCCTGAGCCCCGTTCAATACCTCAGCAGCTGCTGAATTGCTGCAGCGCAGCAATTCAGTTTGCTGCAGCAGTGTCATTGAACGCTTTGGATGCGAATTTTGAATCCAAAATGGCCGATTTTTTTAATTAAAGATTCAGATTGTTTTTCCTATCACTCGAACAAAATATGATAAAGGAAAGCAGTCGGCACAATGCGTTTTGTACGCACACACCACAAATGATAGTTTTTATTGAATAAACGTTATGTTTACTTCTGAAACAATATATAAATTGAGCTGTAATATATGTCTGTGCCGGGGGAAATAATAAATAAATATTTTGTGCTTTGGTGAACAAAAACCTCAAAATTAACATTGCTGAACGGAATTGTTACTTGCTTCATGGCGGCGGCCATCTTGCTGTACGGAATTATTACTTGCTTTGAGGCGGCGGCCATCTTGTTGTACGGAATTGTTACTTGCTTCGAGGCGGCGGCCATCTTGTTGTACGGAATTGTTACTTGCTTCATGGCAGCGGCCATCTTGCTGTACGGAATTGTTACTTGCTTCATGGCGGCGGCCATCTTGCTGTACGGAATTGTTACTTGCTTCATGGCGGCGGCCATCTTGCTGTACGGAATTGTTACTTGCTTCATGGCGGCGGCCATCTTGCTGTACGGAATTGTTACTTGCTTCATGGCGGCGGCCATCTTGCTGTACGGAATTATTACTTGCTTTGAGGCGGCGGCCATCTTGTTGTACGGAATTGTTACTTGCTTCGAGGCGGCGGCCATCTTGTTGTACGGAATTGTTACTTGCTTCATGGCAGCGGCCATCTTGCTGTACGGAATTGTTACTTGCTTCATGGCGGCGGCCATCTTGCTGTACGGAATTGTTACTTGCTTCATGGCGGCGGCCATCTTGCTGTACGGAATTGTTACTTGCTTCATGGCGGCGGCCATCTTGCTGTACGGAATTGTTACTTGCTTCATGGCGGCGGCCATCTTGCTGTACGGAATTGTTACTTGTTTCATGGCGGCGGCCATCTTGCTGTACGGAATTGTTACTTGCTTCATGGCGGCGGCCATCTTTAATACGTCACACTCAGCATCTCCTCGGGTCACTGCATGTGCTAAGTTAGCAGTGCTGAGCGGCTGAACGGCGTTCAATGGCAAGTTGCTAAGTTAGCACTTGCAGCGGCTGAGGTATTGAACGCGCCTCTGTTCTGTATCAAACTCTCCATCCACTGCTGCCAATCTTCCCATCACTTTCAGCAGGTGGTTGGTCGCGGCTTCACATGCAGCTAAGTCAGCGCAGGTTAATACGTCCCTTATTTGGCTGAATATTTCCTTGATACGGGTCATTTTATCCGCCCGTCTGTCAGTTATCAGATCTGGTTAAATGGTGTCTGGCTTTACAAGCGGCTATTTTCCATTGTTCATACAAAGCGGTCAGCCTTTTCACGACATTCATCTTTCTGGTTCGCAGCATTCTCTCGCTGTCGGAATAGGTGGCGGTTCTGAACGTGGATGGGATTCTGCACTTTCTTTCATGTGATCATTATCTTTCACTGCTCCTTTCAGATCCTTTTGTATGAAGCAAACCTTCTGATTCATAGGAGCTTACAATCTAGAGGGATTGGGGGTTGAGGAATTGCACTAGATAGCAGGATCATTCGTGCCAGTGGTTTGGGAATGGTGGGGCCATAAGAGCAGCTTCAATCACATGTGAGCAGGGGGGTGAGTTGCATCTGTGATGTGGTACAATAAATTGAAAAGATGGGTTTTGAGGGATTTCTTGAAGGCCTGAAGATCAGGGGAGAGTTTGATAGGGCGATGTAAGTCATTTCACAGGACTGGTGCTGCCCTTGAGAAGTCTTGGAGGCGAGAGTTGGCTGTGCGTGTGTAGACAGAGAACAGGTGAAGATCACCTGATGACTGGAGTTGTCTAGATGGGACGTGCTTGCAGAGTAACGAAGACATGTAGGGGGGGGTTTGAGTTATTTAGTGATTTGAACGTAAGCGTCAGTATTTTAAACTATATCCTGAAATGTACAGGAAGCCAATGGAGGGACTGGCAGAGGGGGGAGGTACAGGAAGCCAATGGAGGGACCGGCAGAGGTACAGGAAGCCAATGGAGGGACTGGCAGAGGGGGGAGGTACAGGAAGCCAATGGAGGGACCGGCAGAGGTACAGGAAGCCAATGGAGGGACTGGCAGAGGGGGGAGGTACAGGAAGCCAATGGAGGGACTGGCAGAGGGGGAAGGTACAGGAAGCCAATGGAGGGACTCACAGAGGGGGAAGGTACAGGAAGCCAATGGAGGGACTCGCAGAGGGGGGGATGTACAGGAAGCCAATGGAGGGACCAGCAGAGGGGGGAGGTACAGGAAGCCAATGGAGGGACCAGCAGAGGGAGGGGGGGGGGGAGTACGCGAGATGCATTTAGTGAGAAAAATAAGCCTGGCCCCTGCATTCATTACAGATTGCAAAGGGGCAATACGGGAGTTGGGGCCAATAAGGAGTGAGTTGCAGTAGTCAAGTCGTGAAATGACAAGAGCATGAACCAGCACTTTTGCGGTATCTTGTGTCAGAAAGGGGCGGACACGGGCGATGTTTTTGAGTTGAAAATAACAGGATTTGGTCACTGTCTGGATGTGGGAAGAGAATGTTAGGTCAGAGTCAAAAGTGACACCAAGTCAGCGAACTTGAGGCGTCGGGCTAATGAGTGTCCATTTACTCGTAGAGAGATAGGTTGGTGTTGGGTTCTTCTTGGAGGGAGGAATGACGAGAATTTCATTTTTTTTTTTTTTGAGAAAGGATTTTACCAGGAAGGATACATTAAGATTTCTCTTGTTTTCAAGTATGTCCTGGGTGGCGAGTCTGTACCGTTAGGTGTCTTGCCCAAGGACACTTACTGGAGAGGTTGCTCGCTGGGATCGAACATGTGCCTCCACAGGCTCTCTCCATGCAGAGCAGTGACATTACCTCTACTCCACCCAGCCGGTAGTAGTAGTTTTGGCGAGATTGAGTTTAAGGAAGCGGGAAGCCATCCAATGCGAGACAGCGGAGAGACAGTCAGTGACTCGATCCAGGAGACCTGGAGAGAGGTCAGGAGAGGAGAGGTATATTTGGGTGTCATCAGTGTATACGTGTTACTGGAATCCAAAGGCGCTGATCAGTTTTCCTAGAGAGGCCGTGTAGACTGAAAAAAGTAGAGGGCCCAGTACTGACCCTTGGGGCACCCCAACAGAGACAGGCTGCCGGGAGGAGGTACTTCCAGCAAAGGAGACACTAAATGATCGTTGGGACAGGTAGGAAGCGAACCATGAAAGAACAGAACCTTGAAGGCCTATATCACTAAGAGTTTGAAGGAGGATTGAGTGGTCAACTGTATCAAAGGCGGCAGAGAGGTCACCTGTATCAAAGGCGGCAGAGAGGTCAACTGTATCAAAGGCGGCAGAGAGGTCAACTGTATCAAAGGCGGCAGAGAGGTCAAGAAGGATCAGCAGAGAGTAGCACCCATTAGATTTAGGAGTTGCAAGGTCATTGGTCAGTTTCACAAGAGCTGTTTCTGTTGAGTGCATTGAGCGAAAGCCAGATTGCAGAGGGTCAAGGAGAGAGTAGGTGTTGAGGTAGTCAATCAGACGGGCAGACACAAGCTTCTTGAGGAGTTTGAAGACAAAAAGGGAGCAGGGACACGGGGCGGTAGTTAGAGGGAGCAGGTAAATGGGGCGGTAGTTAGAGGGAGCAGTTGGATCCAGAGATGTTTTTTTAGGATTGGGACTACTGTGGCATGTTTGAGGGGAGCAGGAAAGACCCCAGAGGTTACTGAAGGGGACCCTGCTCGAATGATGGAATTATTTACTGATGGTTTCGTGAACTTTATTGTGTCTCATGATGAGGTGATGCTCCACTCCCCCCTGTAACAGGACCCGTGCAAATGTGATCCATATTAAAACTGCACAAAACACATAAGACTAATAACAATAGTCGAGCCCCATGACGTGAGCTTTCCGCGCTGCTGGTGGGAGAGTCGAGCCCCGTGATGTGCGCTTTCCGTGCCGCTGGTGGGAGAGTCGACCCCCGTGACGTGCGCTTTCCGTGCCGCTGGTGGGAGAGTCGACCCCCGTGACGTGCGCTTTCCGTACCGCTGATGGGAGAGTCGACCCCCGTGACTTGCGCTTTCCGTGCCGCTGGTGGGAGAGTCGACCCCCGTGACTTGCGCTTTCCGTGCCGCTGGTGGGAGAGTCGACCCCCGTGACGTGCGCTTTCCGTACCGCTGATGGGAGAGTCGACCCCCGTGACTTGCGCTTTCCGTGCCGCTGGTGGTAGAGTCGACCCCCGTGATGTGCGCTTTCCGCGCTGCTGGTGGGAGAGTCGAGCCCCGTGATGTGCGCTTTCCGTACCGCTGGTGGGAGAGTCGACCCCCGTGACGTGCGCTTTCCGTACCGCTGATGGGAGAGTCGACCCCCGTGACTTGCGCTTTCTGTGCCGCTGGTGGGAGAGTCGACCCCCGTGACTTGCGCTTTCCGTGCCGCTGGTGGTAGAGTCGACCCCCGTGACGTGCGCTTTCCGCGCTGCTGGTGGGAGAGTCGAGCCCCGTGATGTGCGCTTTCCGTACCGCTGATGGGAGAGTCGACCCCCGTGACGTGCGCTTTCCGTACCGCTGATGGGAGAGTCGAGCCCCGTGACGTGAGCTTTCCGTGCCGCTGGTGGGAGAGTCGAGCCCCGTGACGTGAGCTTTCCGTGCCGCTGGTGGGAGAGTCGACCCCCGTGACGTGAGCTTTCCGTGCCGCTGGTGGGAGAGTCGACCCCCGTGACATGCGCTTTCCGTGCCGCTGATGGGAGAGTCGACCCCCGTGACGTGCGCTTTCCGTACCGCTGATGGGAGAGTCGAGCCCCGTGACGTGAGCTTTCCGTGCCGCTGATGGGAGAGTCGACCCCCGTGACGTGCGCTTTCCGTGCCGCTGGTGGGAGAGTCGAGCTCCGTGACGTGAGCTTTCCGTGCCGCTGGTGGGAGAGTCGAGCCCCATTACGTGCGCTTTCCGCGCTGCTGATGGGAGAGTCGACCCCCGTGACGTGAGCTTTCCGTGCCGCTGGTGGGAGTCGAGCCCCGTGACGTGCGCTTTCCGCGCTGCTGATGGGAGAGTCGACCCCCGTGACGTGAGCTTTCCGTGCCGCTGGTGGGAGAGTCGAGCCCCGTGACGTGAGCTTTCCGTGCCGCTGGTGGGAGAGTCGAGCCCCATTACGTGCGCTTTCCGCGCTGCTGATGGGAGAGTCGACCCCCGTGACGTGAGCTTTCCGTGCCGCTGGTGGGAGTCGAGCCCCGTGACGTGCGCTTTCCGCGCTGCTGATGGGAGAGTCGACCCCCGTGACGTGAGCTTTCCGTGCCGCTGGTGGGAGAGTCGAGCCCCGTGACGTGCGCTTTCCGTGCTGCTGGTGGGAGAGTCGAGCCCCGTGACGTGCGCTTTCCGTGCTGCTGGTGGGAGAGTCGAGCCCCGTGACGTACGCTTTCCATCTTATTACTGAATTGCTTTAAGCCCATGCCTGGAGCCTCAGCCAGAGATAACCTTTCTTACCCAATAACCGGGCCGGTCTAACCGTGAAAAGTGTGTTCCAAACGCAGGAAGGCTGCCTTTCATTATCATGACATCATGCCCGCCTTCCACCATCACCAAGAAGCCCATGACTGAGCAGATGATTGGTTGGCGCGGGCAGACCCGAAGGAAATACACGTTAGTGATTCTGCTCCTGCGATGCGTTTACCTCCTGCCTTTACCGTTCATGTCCCTGCACTGAAGCGCGTGGTTACCAGTGTTCACCGCCTTTACGTCATAACGCCACGTACGATTTAACCATCGCTATGTCCTGATGACGTGGAGTCGCTTTATTATCGGTGCCTCTAGAAGGAAAATAAAAGCAGCAGCCGGTACAGATCAGACGCTCCGCAGCCAAATCAGCGTTTCTATTTTTTCCAGATGTTGCAAATAGCAGATTTGTTAGTGCTCACCGCAAAATGCACACGGCTCGCCGCGCCTAAACCGCCGCCTCCAGGTTACCGAACTTGGGCATCTCAAAAATTCGGGTCTTTTTAAAGGAGGAACAAACTATATATTCTCATTTACCTCCCGGTGTGCACCGTAACAGCCGACTTACCGTCCCTACAGGAGCCGGCTGTCACATTCAGCAAGACCGGTACACATTGGCCCCAATATACAGGGAACGGCCTTATACGGTTACAAGTCTTTATAAAGCGCCAACAAGTTCCCTAGTACTGTACAATGGGTGAGACAGAATGACATATATACAAGTTAAAAACGCAGAACTGTAAGAGAGGGGACCCTGCCCAGAGCTTACAATCTAAGAGGAGAGGGGACCCTGCCCCAGAGCTTACAATCTAAGAGGAGAGGTGACCCTGCCCCAGAGCTTACAATCTAAGAGGAGAGGGGACCCTGCTCCAGAGCTTACAATCTAAGAGAGGGGACCCTGCCCCAGAGCTTACAATCTAAGAGAGGGGACCCTGCTCCAGAGCTTACAATCTAAGAGGAGAGGTGACCCTGCCCCAGAGCTTACAATCTAAGAGGAGAGGGGACCCTGCCCCAGAGCTTACAATCTAAGAGGAGAGGGGACCCTGCCCCAGAGCTTACAATCTGAGAGGAGAGGGGACCCTGCTCCAGAGCTTACAATCTAAGAGGAGAGCGGACCCTGCTCCAGAGCTTACAATCTAAGAGGAGAGAGGACCCTGCCCCAGAGCTTACAATCTGAGAGGAGAGGTGACCCTGCCCCAGAGTTTACAATCTAAGAGGAGAGGGGACCCTGCCCCAGAGCTTACAATCTAAGAGGAGAGAGGACCCTGCCCCAGAGCTTACAATCTAAGAGGAGAGAGGACCCTGCTCCAGAGCTTACAATCTAAGAGGAGAGGTGACCCTGCCCCAGAGTTTACAATCTAAGAGGAGAGGGGACCCTGCCCCAGAGCTTACAATCTAAGAGGAGAGGGGACCCTGCTCCAGAGCTTACAATCTAAGAGGAGAGGGGACCCTGCTCCAGAGTTTACAATCTAAGAGGAGAGGGGAACCTGCACCAGAGCTTACAATCTAAGAGGAGAGGGGACCCTGCTCCAGAGTTTACAATCTAAGAGGAGAGAGGACCCTGCCCCAGAGCTTACAATCTGAGAGGGGACCCTGCCCCAGAGCTTACAATCTGAGAGGAGACCCTGCCCCAGAGCTTACAATCTAAGAGGAGAGGGGACCCTGCCCCAGAGCTTACAATCTAAGAGGAGAGGGGACCCTGCTCCAGAGCTTACAATCTAAGAGGAGAGGGGACCCTGCCCCAGAGCTTACAAAGAATATGTCTCCAGGAGCTCATGAACAGAAGAACATCCCTTCAGTGGACCCAGAGGACAGAGATTCCAATAAAGGCGACAGAATGTCCATGAACGCTCACAATATGGATATGCCCAGTGGCTCCCTGGAGACTCTCTGCACCAGCACAGGGTTTAGAAAATCTACATTAAATGTAGGAGCTAGTATAAGAAGCTAGGAGCCAGCTACACACTTCAGGAGCCAGTACCAAAACCTAGAAGCCAACTACGCATTTCAGGAGCAAGCGTGAAAACCTAGGAGCCAGCTACATGTTTCAGGAGCCAGTTACGCATTTCAGGAGCCAGAGCTTTCCTTATAGGTTTGTGTAGATTGAACCAGAAATGTTATGTTCCAGCAGCCAATGGTGACTTGGCCCAGGATTTGTCAAGCCTCCCTTGCCCCTGGGTATCTCTCAATGAAGCTGGCCGACCTCAGCACCAGAGGACCGCAACGGTCAAAAATCAAAGTCCAAGAAGCCAACTCCCTACTGTAACGTTGGGGGCTTCCAGCCTTTCCGGTGTGCTTGAGGGCAGCATGTCTGATGCTGCTCGCTCACCAACGCCCGGTTTAAATAGAGACAGGCAGGTAGGTGGCTGCATGAGGCGCGGCTTGAGGGGGCGTGGTCTGGTGAAGGTCTTTTAAAAACCAACAGTTCCTTCTAAGCAGTGCCAGATCGTGGTTATCCGTACCTGAGCTCCTTGTACCTGAATTCTCTCGTGATTGAACCTGTTATTGACCTCTGCTTGTTTTCTGACTATTCTGCCTTCCGTTGCCCTAGACTATTTCCTTGTACTACGCTTCTGCACTGATATCGACCCGGCTATTCCATTTGACTATTCTATACTCTTTATTCCTGATTCTGGCTCGTCTGACTACCCCCGTGTTGCTGACCTGGTTTTGTATTATGACAGTCTTTGATTAACCCTTTCTGTCTAGCTAGTATATCTGGCCAATTCTAAGGACCAGACAGTTAGGGATTCTTCTACGGCTACCCTGTTGGTAGCTTTTGGGCTCTCTGGAGTGTTGGGCTTTAAGGACTGCGCGGTGGGATCCGGGAACCGTGACAGCTACAGGAAGAATTTACCAGCTAGTGGGGGACAAATGGCACCTATTATGCCCTTTTTAATATCTATTGAATGTGAGGTGGCATTATACGTGTCCACGTACAGCCCAGCGAAACCACGTTTAATGACGGCTACATCCTGGAGGACAGCGCGCCTTGACCTGCCCATCCGAATCCATGAATGTGACCCTGTTAGGGGTGTTTGAGTCCGGCTATCATAACATCCACAACTTCAATATCCTCAACAGATAATGGGGTCACATTTCCCAATCAAATGGCGTGAGGTAGAACAGCACAGCATCACGACACGGCCTTGAAATGTGCATGGACCATGTGGTTATATTGGGTCAGCCTGGACCAGCGGGTTATTCCAGCAAATCGTCCTGGCCGTATTGTAAAAGCGGCGCTTTGATTCAGCGACAGTCGAGCAAGAGTGTCTCCTAAGTTCCATCTCACGTGTTACTGTCCAGATTTAGGCTCGCTGCTCGGTTAGTTCTTTTTTATTTTTTTGAGAAAGGATTTTACCAGGAAGGATACATTAAGATTTCTCTTGTTTTCAAGTATGTCCTGGGTGGTGAGTCTGTACCGTTAGGTGTCTTGCCAAGGACACTTACTGGAGAGGTTGCTCGCTGGGATCGAACCCATGACTCCACAGGCTCTCTCCATGCAGAGCAGTGACATTACCTCTGCTCCACCCAGCCGGTACTTGATGTGAGTGTTGAGCAAACTGGGCGACGCAATGTACTGGCTCCAATAAGAAACACAAAGTGATGGTTGGAATAGTCTGAGGTTTTGGCTGCGGCTCCTGGGTTTGTTTGATGTACGCTGAGCATTAAATAAAAACGCCAGCGGGGTTACTCTCTGTTCCCGCTGGCGCCTGCCAAGCCTCCGGTTGTGTAATCAAACCCATATCGACCTTCCACCAGTACATCCAACATTTGCTGGGAGAGCGTCAGGCAAAGCCTGGGGACATGGATCCATCTATCTCGCAGAATTAAAATGAGGATATTGAATGTGAGGAAGCCCGGGGGCCCAGATTAAGAAAAGACAGACCATGCTGGGAACACGGTAACGTAGACCTGGCTGCCGGGCCGCACCCCCAAAAAAGAGAAATGAGAGGGTGTTACAGAATCCTAGAAATCAAGGACCCGATGAAGACCTCCAGGAAGCAATGCACGTGGGGTATTGCTATACAGGGGAATGTGGGGGTCTTACAGGAGTGGGACACGTCACGCCATCACCGAAACATAACGGAAAATATCCAGGCTTAAATTTACAAGAACTAAAATGAAGAAAGTGCTGTGTGAGAAAGATCCAAAACACCCCGAGTGCGCGGGGCCAGGTGATACGAGAATACAGCATGCCGGGATGGGGTTTTATTGGTTTGGGGTTCACCATTGTGCCCCAAAAGTGACACGACCTTAGCGAACCGATCCACAGAGAATGAAAGTCTGACTTCTAACCCCTTTCACTATGAAGATCGAGTAAACTCCATCGAGAGAGAGAGAGAGAGATATTCAATCCCGGCAAGAGCACCTCTCCAGTAAGTGTCCTTGGGCAAGACACCTAGCGGTACAGACTCGCCACCCAGGACATACTGAAAACCAGAGAAATCTCAATGTATCCTTCCTCCTAAAAAAAAAGCCACTAGTTCCATGGTATATCACTTGGTACTGAAGGGGTTAATATAGGCAGGTTTAACATATGACCTTATAAATCTCTACAGTAAAGTGATTGGGGGGGGGGGGAGTATCGCTGCCTCAGGAGACTGATCACTAATGGTTTGATTTCTGTATTCTTTCATATCATAATAAAGCGGTTTCCGTGGATTCTAAGTGGTTTTGGGAGCGTTTTCTCAAAAAAAAACAGTTGATATTTGCCAGGAATTGGTGCAAATGGTCAGCTAATGCATTGCTTTGCCTGAAAGCCTCTAAATACCCGGGAGTGTCTCCATCCTACAAATACACGCTTTCTGGACAGCAGGCCTGGAGTGTACAGTAGTCCATTCCCTGCCAGCAATTAACTCACTGGATTGGCTAGAGGCTGTGTGAGTGTCCCACCTCCCCCTGGTCATGTGGCAGCTGAGTCTTCTCAGCTTGACAGATCGGGAGCCATGTCGAGTGAGTCTGATTGAAATTCTACTCACTCCAGGAGGGGTCGTGTAGGAGGGTTAATGTTTATGCCCTCTACACCCTCATCCACTTTTATCCTTAAGTTATCCCTCTAACTCAGGACTCTCAAACTCCACCCCAGATGTTTCTGAACTAAAACTCTCATGATTCTCTGACCATTTATTGCATTGAAAGAATTCTGGGAATTGTAGGCAATAAACACCTGGGGGCGGAGTCTGGCAGCCCCGCTCTAACGCTTTGTAGATGGAACGACGTAAAGCTAAAATGCTTCTTTTACCAGTAAACTCAATGAGTGCCACAATGGCCGGGTCACACACCACGCGCACAGGATAAATCCTCCGGTGAAGACTTAACATCCACAATGTCAGACAATAAAATAATACTGATATTAAACGTGAATATTCAGCTCGGCAACATGGCGGGGCCCGGAGGAGGAATGTCGTATTCTTCACTATTTCCCACAATGAGTGACCGGAGCGAGTGTGGAAAATATCCGATAAACATGAGGGTCCATCTGGTGAGCGTCGGCTCCCGGTGCGAAACATACCCCGTATAGCAACAGATTCCCTTCCTCGGAATCCAGAGTGCTAAACACACATAATCTCTACTGCCAGGACGGAAATCCCTGTGTCACATGTACATTAGTGCCGGGCCGGTAATCACCCCATTGTTTATGGTGTCACATATTGTATATTAGTGCCGGGCCAGTAATCACCCCATTGCTTATGGTGTCACATATTGTATATTAGTGCCGGGCCGATAATCACCCCATAGCTTATGGTGTCACATATTGTATATTAGTGCCGGGCCAGTGCTCACGATGTCACATACTATATATTAGTGCCGGGCCGGTAATCACCCCATTGCTTATGGTGTCACATATTGTTGTATATTAGCGCCGGGCCGGTGCTCACGATGTCACATACTATATATTAGTGCCGGGCCGGTGATCATTCCGGTGCTCACATATTACGTAATGTGAATTAGTGCCAGGCCGGTACATCTGGTAATAAGTCTCAGCTGATCGCTCAGGTCAATCGTTCAGCTTCAGACGTGTCACTAATCCTCCTCCCTGGGAAATGAGGAAAATGCAGGATTTTGGGAACAGACCCATTTCTCACAGTAAATGAGGCAGAACGATCTGAATCCAGAGAATCACCAGCGACAAGAGATGTTAATCCCCCTCACACTCACCTCCATATTACGGAATCCCTCAGATTCTGTATTAAGCAGATATTCCGGCCATGCGCGACCACAGTCCATGTTTCATTAGGGAATCCATTAAAAACAACAGCTGCTGCGTTAGTAATGGGTGAGTGGTGTGGAGATATGGGGCAATGGGTGAGTGGTGTGGAGATATGGGGCAATGGGTGAGTGGTGTGGAGATATGGGGCAATGGGTGAGTGGTGTGGAGATATGGGGCAATGGGCGAGTGGTGTGGAGATATGGGGCAATGGGCGAGTGGTGTGGAGATATGGGGCAATGGGTGAGTGGTATGCCAAAATGGGGCAATGGGTGAGTGGTATGCCAAAATGGGGCAATGGGTGAGTGGTGTGGAGCTATGGGGCAATGGGTAAGTAGTATGCCAAAATGGGGCAAAGGGTGGTATGACAATATGGGCGACGGCATGTGATATGAGTGGTGGTTAAATTGTACAGGGATATGCATGGCGGTTGCACTGTACGGGAATATGCGTGGCGGTTGCATTGTACAGGAATATGCGCGCTGGTAGAGTGGTAAGGTGATACGAGTGGCGGTTAAATGGTATGATTTATGAGTGGCAGCAGAGTGGTACGGGGATATGGGTGACATCTGAGCAGTATGTTGTTGCAGGCTTCTGGCATTGAATGGGTGGGCTTTCACTTGGAGTGAGAGGACATACAAAAGGGGGAATTCACACCGTAGACTGAATCTGGAAAGGGCAGGGGTATCTAGATCAAGAGAAATAGAGGAGGTCACTGTGGATGAAGTGGCCACTCAGGAGAGGAAGACAAACATTTTAGGAGGAGGAATATGATGGACCGGGTAGAGGATTCACAGATTGGGAGATACGCTGTGCACAGGATAGGATTATATTGACCAGGGACGAGGGATATGTCAGCTGGGGGATGAGGATAAACCAGCTAGAGATGCCAGGCCAAGGTAGAGCGATGTCCTGTCTGGAAAGGGGCTACATGCTGGCCAGGGAAGGGTTCAGACGGGGGGCATATTCCAGCCCAGGGGAGGTTATGTACTGGAGAGGGAGGATTCACAGATTATGTGTCGGCCAGAGGATGGGAACCGGTTGACCAGGAGGGACAAGGGCTATGTTGGCCAGGGAATGGTGATATACTGATCCGGGGGCCGATGGGAGTGACAGACTCCGTACCCCTACTGAGTCACATTATTAATGCAGCTCCCTTGGTGGTTCAACTCTTATCTAAAATTTAAGGACAGGTACACGGAAAGCGCAGTGATGGCATTTCCCAGAAGTGAGGCAGCCCGCAGTTCTTGGGGTTACAACAGTCAGCTGGAACTGAGCCTTTAATAAATATCGGCCAATGGAAAATGACACCCTGGCATTTTACAGTGATGCATCAGGAATCCCTCCCCTGGCATATTGCTGCAACAGCTCAGAAATTACTGCCTGTCATCTTGCTCGCTGTGATTTAATTAGACCAGGGACAGATAATGGGATTAACTCTGGTCACCAAGATTCATAGTGCAACATTCCAACAAACCAGAACAATAAAACAATGGTTGATTGTGAGGATAAACGGGGGATTCAGATTATACAGTATCAGATAATGGGGCAGGGCTTGCCAAAAAAGACCACTAAAACCTTTTAACAGATGTAAACATATTCCAGATGGGGGGGGGGAAGAGTATGAAAAGGCTACAGTGACCCACATAGTAATCCTATTGGCATTAAAACAATAATGATAATAACAGTGTTCATACGAAGCACTGATGACACAACCCCCCTGCACCTAGAATTGTAGGTAGAGGGTGACTTCAACATAGGAGAGGGCAGGGAAACAATAAAACACATCAGGCCTGCACTTCCCAAATGCATCTCTAGCTCCATGTACCCCAAGTGCAAAGTGACTCTCATGCCAATGGGTTAACCCACCTAGAGGTGGGGTATGCTGGGGGAGGATATGCCAACCAGAAAAGGGAGAGATACCGGCAAAGTGAAGAGTGATATGCTGGCCAGGGGAGGAGGATATGCTGGCCAGGGGAGGAGGATATGCAGACCAGGGGAGGAGTATATGCTGGCCAGGGGAGGAGGATATGCTGGCCAGGGGAGGAGGATATGCTGGCCAGGGGAGGAGGATATGCTGGCCAGGGGAGGAGGATATGCTGGCCAGGGGAGGAGGATATGCTGACCAGGGGAGGAGGATATGCTGACCAGGGGAGGAGGATATGCTGACCAGGGGAGGAGGATATGCTGACCAGGGGAGGAGGATATGCTGACCAGGGGAGGAGGATATGCTGGCCAGGGGAGGAGGATATGCTGACCAGGGGAGGAGGATATGCTGACCAGGGGAGGAGGATATGCTGACCAGGGGAGGAGGATATGCTGACCAGGGGAGGAGGATATGCTGGCCAGGGGAGGAGGATATGCTGACCAGGGGAGGAGGATATGCTGGCCAGGGGAGGAGGATATGCTGACCAGGGGAGGAGGATATGCTGACCAGGGGAGGAGGATATGCTGACCAGGGGAGGAGGATATGCTGGCCAGGGGAGGAGGATATGCTGACCAGGGGAGGAGGATATGCTGACCAGGGGAGGAGGATATGCTGACCAGGGGAGGAGGATATGCTGGCCAGGGGAGGAGGATATGCTGACCAGGGAAGATATGTGGGCCTGGGGAGGGGGATATACTGGCCAGGGAAAAAATGTGGGCCTGGGGAGGGGGACAGCCGGGCCGGGGGAGATATGTTGGGATGGGTAAATGCAGGCCTGGGGAGGGGGATATGTCGGCCGAGGGAGATATCTTGGGTGGGGAGGGGTATATGCGGACCTGATGAGGGTGATGTCGGTCAGGGTAGATATGTGGGCCTGTGGAGGGGGATGTGCCAGCCGGGGGGGTATCTTGGCGTGGGGAGGGGTATATGTGGGTCTGTGGAGGAGAAAATGTCGGCCGTGGGAGGAAATGAGCATAAAACAATACGCAGACCTGAGGAGCGAGGAAATGATATTTTACAGAAAAGACAAACAGATGAGCAGCAGGTCTGGGCAGATGGGGGGGGGAGTGGGGGGTGTCAGGACGATACTGTGCGGGGGAGGGGATGCAGACACTAAGTTTTATTATCTTAGACACCCAGCGGCCCCTCGCCCTGTTCTGGCAGAGCCCTGTAACGCCCGGTCACCGAGATAAGCCAGAAAACTGCCTGAGCTGCGGAGCAACACCTGCAGAGCACATTGTGCAAAGCAAGGGGACATGCGGAGCAAACCACAGTGTGCAGAGTAGGGGAAACATGCAGAGCAAACCACAGGGTGCAAAGAACAGGGAACACGCAGAGCAAATAATAAGAATGGCAATGTAGCTGTCCGTGTGATCAAAAGCACCGAATCCTCGACCGTTGCTTGAGGACTACAGGGGTTATTCAATAAGTGATGACCTTACCACCCAATTACACCGAACGGTGAATTTCCTCGTACGATGCAATTTCGGAGCAGTGCGTCTATTCACTAAACTGTCAATTTGCCAAATACTGCTTGACATTGAAACACAGTGCAGTTAATCACAGACCAGTGACCTTCGGCAACAGTGAAATACGATGCCTGTTCGCCGGCAGTGAAATCCCCCATAGAGAAGCAATGGTTAATCTATTCACAGACACCGAACAGCAGAGAAATGTCAGTGAAATGCCCTGATGTTCAGTGGTTTCATCAGACGAATCCCATATTCCCGTTTTTTATTTTATTCAACCGTTTATTCTTTTCATTTTGAGCAAAAAGTCTTATTTTTCTGGAACATCATTTTGTGTTTTTTTAGGTGAAATTTTTGATTCCCAATTTTTTTTTTTTTTTAAAAAAGCCTTTTTATTCGGTAACAGACCTTTTTTATTATTTTTTTAAAGGGCCTTTTTATTATTTTACACATTTTAATGCATTTTTATTGGTTTAAACACCTGTTACAAGAATAGCAGTCAGTTCGGCAGCTCTCGGCTGTTAATTTGATGGTCTTCGGTGGCTCTATGTTTGGTGCACTCCGGGGACCCTGCGGCGAAAAGTGATTTCACCACAGGGTCGGGAAATGGAAACGCCGAAACGCACTGAAATTTCGGTGCTTTCTGAATAACCCCTTATGAGTCAGCGACAGTACCGTGCGCACGCATAGTGTAAGAAGGTCATGCCGTGGTAGAGTTCTGAGTCGCCTTCCTGAAATACGGAAATTTCTTGACGGCAAAGGGAAGCGCCAGAACTAGAAGACCAAGAGTGGATTCTACAGTTGGCCTTTCTCACCGACATCATGCGCCACCTGAATGCTCTTAACCTGGTTCTCCAAGGGAGGGAGAAGCTCCAGGTAACAAACTCCAATGAAAGCATTCCAGGACACTGTTTACACCCGACCAAAGAATTTGTTAACTTTCCAAGATTCTGAGCATTGACACCAAATGACACATCACCGCTGCAACAATTCAGCTTCAGGGACTTTGCCAAAGTGTTGGATAGCATTAGATCCTGGTTCAGTGATGTTATGGAGCAAACAGAGCTTTTTAACCCCTTCCATGTATCTGTGTCCTCTCTGACTCCAGCTGTGCTATAACTCTGCCCGTCTCATCGTGCTGCTCTGAAAAGTGAAATTGTTGAATTGAAAGCGAGGGAGAAACTCATGGCAGAACGAAGAGTTGGTGTCGGACACTTCTGGAATGTAGATTCTGAATTTCCTACCTTGAAGCCACTCGTAAAAAAAAAAGTGTCATTTTTTGTGAGTTCATACGCGGTCAACATTCTCCACTGTAACAGATCTCAGTACCCGACAGGGTAACCTCTGCCAATGCCGCTTCCTTGCTGGACCCCCGTGTTCCCCTCGTGACTTTCTCCCAGTCCTTAGCCGGAGCTTAAAGGCGGGTGGCGGGTACACGTAGAGAGCCTTACTAGCGTCCCCCAGAAATAAGCCGTGGCTGTAGATCTGAGGTCTTTTAGGGTTAAAATAGAACAGTGTACAGAATATAGCTGCTACCCAAACCAAGAGTCGTGACTGCATGTAGGGTGAGAATAAAACTGCTTTAATCAGGGACAGATGCACATAGATTTATAAAGTCACACATGGGTCATTTACATATATAAAACCTCCCCTACAAACCTACTGGGGGGCAACCAGACCGTAACAAACAATGGGACACATTTGCCTATTGGAAGGTGAAACATAATTAGATTAGGTAGACAGTTAAACATTACGCAACATTTTTAAACGAGACAAGACAATGGGAATCGGGATGATAACAGATTAGTCAGCAGATTTACAACCTATTCAAATAGAAACAGATAAACACATTCTTGAGCCAGGGTAAACTGGGATGTTAATCCTTTCAACAGATACACAAGGACCAGACAAAAGACAAATAGACAATAGCATTCTTGCATAATCACAGATTATACCATCATTCTGCACGCAAGAGAGGGCAATGGGCTAATATTGATTGTGGTTTACTTGTGGGTTGTGGTGTCTCCTCATGGTTGCTTGGGGGGCTGTGGTGTCTCCTCATGGTTGTTCTTGTAGTTGTGCCATGTCCTTGTGGTTACTTGGTGGGTCATGGTATCTCCTTGTTGTTTTGTGGTCATGGCCTTTACAACAAGGAGATACCATGGCCCACCAAGCAACCACGAGAAGCTGTTAAAACACACCAAGTATCTATAAGGAGATGGCACAAGCAGCTCGCCAAGCAACCAAGAGGAGACACCACAAACCAACCATGAGGAGAAACCACAATCCAGAAAGCAACCATGAGGAGACCTCATGACCACAAAGCAAGCAAGAGGAGATGCCATGACCACAAAGCAAAGACAAGGAGATGCCATGACCACTATCCTCCACGATGAGTTGCCATGACCCACCAAGCAACAACAAGGAGCTGTGATAACCCATCAAGTAACCACAAGGAGATGGTACAACCTGCCAAGGAACCCTGAGGAGACATTACCATAAAGCAAGATCAGCCGTAACATTCCCTGGACAATCTCATTGTTTTCGTTGCATTTTGCAGTGCGTCCCGATTTCAGGGGACAATCAGCAGGTAAAAATTACCGGGGTCAGCAAAGAACAAGAAGGTAAAATAATGACTTTAAGGGATCCCAGGGGCTGCACTGTGCCCGGTCACTGTGGGAATCTAGCGGGATATTAGGAAGTATTCCTGGGATTATAGAGAAGCTCAGGAGATATTCCGGGGCGTTTGGAGAATTTCAGGTAGTATTTCCAGAAAGATTATGGAAATTCCAGTGTGTTTTTCTGCATTTATTACGACAGTTTCAGGAAGTATTTCTGGGATTATTAGGCAGGGTCGACCTTGCCTGGGTCCAAGGATAAAATGCTGCTGCCCCCCAAACCATGTCCACCAAAACACGATCCTGAATATCACAGAGCTCCACAGCAATAAAACTCAGTGATGTGCGGTGTGTATGAGCGTATCACAGAGCTCCATAGCAATAAACCTCACAGTAATGTGCGGTGTGTATGAGCATATCAGAGAGCTCCACAGCAATGAAACAGTAATGTGCGGTGTGTATGAGCATATCAGAGCTCCACAGCAATGTGTAGTGTGTATGAGCGTATCACAGAGCTCCACAGCAATGAAACTCACAGTAATGTGCGGTGTGTATGAGCGTATCACAGAGCTCCACAGCAATGAAACTCACAGTAATGTGCGGTGTGTATGAGCGTATCACAGAGCTCCACAACAATGTGCGGTGTGTATGAGTGTATCACAGAGCTCCACAGCAATAACATTAAAATATTTATAGATTAGCATAAATTATACATTTATTTAAATTTACTTTAATATAATTACATATCAAAATAAAGCAGTGACTGGGGATCTGGATTTTTTTTGCCCCCCCTTGACCGCAGCAATCTTTGACAGGGGAGGTAAAATACCACATGGAGCCATGGATCCATCGACAGGCGGGCCCTGTTATTAGGGGAATTTCACTAAATATCATTGGACTCACGGCCATTTCTCCTATGAATGGGCAGAAGCATACACAGCCCACTTGTTGATTGCCTTTTTTTCCTGGGGTCCAGTGTAGCAGCGCTCTAAAATGTGGGGGCTCATATCTGCCAATATAGACACCTCAATGCATCCCTGTCCTCACTTCCTCTCGGTATTTGCCACACAGGATCACCTGGAAATGAGGCAGGATATGGGGTCCCTGTGGCTGAGCTCTGCCAGGGGCCCCGCTTGCAGCCCTCTGGGTCTCTACCAGCTGTATTTATGAGATTATACATTGTAATCGCTCTGGAACCATTACAGGAATTTCAAGAACTATTTCCGGGGCTGTAATGCGATTTTCCAGGAAGTATTCCTGGGTTCCTTGTGGGAATTTCAGGAAGTGATCTTTCTAAGAACACACACACTAAGGCCATTCTAGGTGTTCGGGTTAGACTTTTTCTCACTGTGGGGTCATTATGGGACTTTAAGGATGAACATTACTCCAGGAGAATAAGGAAGTATTTCCAGGGTCATTACGGAAAGGTTATAGTGTCATTGTGAGAAAGTCAGGGAGTCCGTCCAGGTCACGCCTTGCATCACTCTGTGGTAATAATGTGACTTATAGGGAGTATTTATGAGGCCAGTAACCAAATTTCTGCAGCGTTTCTGGTATTTCGGTGGGGATTTTAGGAAGTTTTTCCTGGTAGGTTTTGGAAATTTCAGGAAATGTTTCTAAGGTCACACCTTTTCAGCACTCTGGGGTTTCTTGGACTTCAGGAAGCACATCTGGGATAATAACAGCATGTCAGGAAATATTTCCAGGGTCACTGTGGGAATCTGAGGAAGTATTTCCAGAGGGCTATGTAAAACGTCCGGGAAGTATTCTTAATGTCAAATCTTGTGGCCTTCCAAAACGGTCACGGGACAGATCTGAGGTTATATTTTGCAGAGCTCCCAAAACATTACAGGAATTTCAGATACATTTCAATGCCTGTAAATGAATTTCAGTAAATTTATCCAGGCCAGTAAAGGGAATTTCAGGAAGTATTTCCATGCCAGTAAAGGGAATTTCAGGAAGTATTTCCATGCCAGTAAAGGGAATTTCAGGAAGTATTTCTATGCCAGTAAAGGGAATTTCAGGAAGTATTTCCAGGCAAGTAAAGGGAATTTCAGGAAGTATTTTCATGCCAGTAAAGGGAATTTCAGGAAGTATTTCCATGCCAGTAAAGGGAATTTCAGGAAGTATTTCCAGGCAAGTAAAGGGAATTTCAGGAAGTATTTTCATGCCAGTAAAGGGAATTTCAGGAAGTATTTCCAGGCAAGTAAAGGGAATTTCAGGAAGTATTTTCATGCCTGCAATGGGATTTCTGGGAATTATTCCTGGGTTCATTATGGATAGTACAGGTTTTGCAGAACGTTTCAAAAATTCAATTTCTACCTTTCTGTGGTCATTATTGTGTTTTCAGGGAGTATTTCCAGGGTTGGTAAAGGAAGTTACTGGAAGTATATTTAGGTTGTAATTGGAATTTTCAGGGTCATGATGGAAAGAGGAGGAAGCATGTCTGGGGTGATTGTGGAAATATCATGTATTCTGTATGCGGTCTCGCCAAGCTGCATTCTGAGAGAATTCTGTGAATTTCAGGAAGTATTTATGAGCTTGTTTCCCGCATTGCAGGTGGTATTTCTGGGGTCCCTGTGGAAGTTTCAGGAAGTATTTCCAGGTTTGTTTTCTTAAACTTCTGATGTAGATCTGATGTCATTGTGGAAATATCAGTATATCCAGGATCATTCTCATTTATACATATATATCTACAGGAAATATTTCCATGTTTGACCTCATACATACAGGACGTATTTCCAATTTAAATTTTCAGATATACAGGAAGTATATCAGGTGTCATTGTGGGAATATTAGGAAATATTTCCAGGTGCATTCTCATATACACAGGAAGTATACAAAGCATCATTGTGGGAATATCAGGAAGTATTTCCAGGTTCATTCTCATACATCCAGGAAGTATATCAGGTGTCATTGTGGGAATATCAGGAAGTATTTCCAGGTTTATTCTCATACATCCAGGAAGTATATCAGGTGTCATTGTGGGAATATCAGGAAGTATTTCCAGGTTTATTCTCATACATCCAGGAAGTATATCAGGTGTCATTGTGGGAATATCAGGAAGTATTTCCAGGTTCATTCTCATACATCCAGGAAGTATATCAGGTGTCATTGTGGGAATATCAGGAAGTATTTCCAGGTTCATTCTCATACATACAGGAAGTATTCCAGATGTCATTGTGGGAATATCAGGCAGTGTATCTGGACAGACACCTTGCAGTGCGCTCGTCTCTGGGTAATTACTGGAATTTCAGACGTTGTTATTAGGGTTTTTAATTGAATTTCAGGGGGATTTTCTGGGAAGTCATTCAGGAAGTTTCAGGAAATATTTCTGAGGGGGTTATTTCAGTTTCGGGGGGATTTCTTGGTTAAATAGCGTTATTCCTGGGGTCACGCCTTGCAGCTCGTGTGCTAATAATAGCAGGTCAGCAGAATGTCGGTATTTTGGGGTCACGGCGGGATCGTGCAGGAAGGTTTCTCTGTCACCCTCTGTGTTATGGAAATATCAGGAAGTGGTTTTGGGGTGATCACAGGAAGGTCAGGGAGGTTATAATAAGCGTTTAGGGGAGCATTGCGGGGGTCACTATGGATTTAGATGCATTTTTGGGGTTCAGGGCGTGCAGCATATCATATTACAGAGTGGTGTGCGCAGTGAACAGCCTCCCGGCAGAGGTGGGAAGTGAGTCTTATTACCTGTTCCTTGCGCTTGTGCCATCGTCCGCACGGACTCTCCTCCAGCACCTCACTCTCATCCTCACTCTCATCGTCCTTCTGTCTGTCCGGCTTCTGTGGGGAGGACAGGTGGGTCAGCGCCATCTCTCTGTATAACAACAGCTAACGGGGAATCCAAAGTCTTGAAAATGCTGGCCTCTGTATAACACGAGCAGCGGTGCCTCTGTATAACACGAACAGCGGTGCCTCTGTATAACACGAACAGCGGTGCCTCTGTATAACACGAGCAGCGGTGCCTCTGTATAACACGAGCAGCAATCTCTGTATAGCACGAGCAGCAATCTCTGTATAGCACGAGCAGCAATCTCTGTATAACACAAGCAGCGGTGCCTCTGTATACCACAAGCAGCAACCTCTGTATAATGCGAGCAGCAGCCTCTGTATAACACAGGTAGTAGTCTCTGTATAATGCGAGCAGCAGTCTCTGTATAACACAGGTAGTAGTCTCTGTATAATGCGAGCAGCAGCCTCTGTATAACACAGGTAGTAGTCTCTGTATAAGACGGCCAGCAGTGTCTCTGTAGAGGTGAGCCGGTGTAGTGACAGTGCTGTGCGCGCTCTGTATAGTAAGGAGGGGGAGGAGGCTGCACTGGGTTAAAGGACCGACTGCTGACATATCAACATCCTCTGTATAACAACAGGCTCTGTATATCTCAGCTCCACCCAGTCACTCCCACTACAACACCCACTCACACTGTCACGTTACAGACAGACAGCGTGTGCATGCAGAGCGCTGGAAGAGCAGGGTGTGCATGCAGAGCGCTGGAACAGGAGGGTGTGCATGCAGAGCGCTGGAACAGGAGGGTGTGCATGCAGAGCGCTGGAACAGGAGGGTGTGCATGCAGAGCGCTGGAACAGGAGGGTGTGCATGCAGAGCGCTGGAACAGGAGGTGTGCATGCAGAGACGCAGAGCGTTGGAACAGGAGGGTGTGCATGCAGAGCGCTGGAACAGGAGGGTGTGCATGCAGAGCGCTGGAACAGGAGGGTGTGCATGCAGAGCGCTGGAACAGGAGGGTGTGCATGCAGAGCGCTGGAACAGGAGGGTGTGCATGCAGAGCGCTGGAACAGGAGGGTGTGCATGCAGAGCGCTGGAACAGGAGGGTGTGCATGCAGAGCGCTGGAGCAGGAGGGTGTGTGCATGCAGAGCGCTGGAACAGGAGGGTGTGCATGCAGAGCGCTGGAACAGGAGGGTGTGCATGCAGAGCGCTGGAACAGGAGGGTGTGCATGCAGAGCGCTGGAACAGAGGGTGTGCATGCAGAGCGCTGGAACAGGAGGACAGGAGGGTGTGCATGCAGAGCGCTGAAAGGAGGGTGTGCATGCAGAGCGCTGGAACAGGATGGTGTGCATGGAGAGCGCTGGAACAGGAGGGTGTGCATGCAGAGCGCTGGAACAGGAGGGTGTGCATGCAGAGCGCTGGAACAGGAGGGTGTGCATGCAGAGCGCTGGAACAGGATGGTGTGCATGCAGAGCGCTGGAACAGGATGGTGTGCATGGAGAGCGCTGGAACAGGAGGGTGTGCATGCAGAGCGCTGGAACAGGAGGGTGTGCATGCAGAGCGCTGGAACAGGAGGGTGTGCATGCAGAGCGCTGGAACAGGAGGGTGTGCATGCAGAGCGCAGGAACAGCAGAGTGTGCATGAGGAGCGCTGGAACAGCAAAGTGTGTTTATGAGGAGCGCAGAGCGCTGGAACAATAAGGTGTGCATGAGGAGCGCAGAGCGCTGGAACAATAGGGTGTGCATGAGGACCGCTGGAACAGCAGGGTGTGCATGGAGAGCGCTGGAAGAGTAGGGTGCGCATGAGAAGCCCAGAGCACTGGAACAGCAGGGTGCGCATGGAGAGCGCAGAGCGCTGGAACAGCAGGGTGTGTATGCAGAGCGCTGGAACAGTAGGGTGTGCATGGAGAGCGCAGAGCGCTGGAACAGGAGGGTGTGCATGGAGAGCGCAGAGCGCTGGAACAGTAGGGTGTGCATGGAGAGCGCAGAGCGCTGGAACAGCAGGGTGTGCATGGAGAGTGCAGGAACAGTAGGTTGTGTATGGAGAGCGCAGGAACAGCAGGGTGTGCATGGAGAGCGCAGGAACAGCAGGGTGTGCATGGAGAGCGCAGGAACAGCAGGGTGTGCATGGAGAGCGCAGGAACAGCAGGGTGTGCATGGAGAGCGCAGGAACAGCAGGGTGTGCATGGAGAGCGCAGGAACAGCAGGGTGTGCATGGAGAGCGCAGGAACAGCAGGGTGTGCATGGAGAGCGCAGGAACAGCAGGGTGTGCATGGAGAGCGCAGGAACAGCAGGGTGTGCATGGAGAGCGCAGGAACAGCAGGGTGTGCATGGAGAGCGCAGGAACAGCAGGGTGTGCATGGAGAGCGCAGGAACAGCAGGGTGTGCATGGAGAGCGCAGGAACAGCAGGGTGTGCATGGAGAGCGCAGGAACAGCAGGGTGTGCATGGAGAGCGCAGGAACAGCAGGGTGTGCATGGAGAGCGCAGGAACAGCAGGGTGTGCATGGAGAGCGCAGGAACAGCAGGGTGTGCATGGAGAGCGCTGGAACAGCAGGGTGTGCATGGAGAGCGCAGGAACAGCAGGGTGTGCATGGAGAGCGCAGGAACAGCAGAGTGTGCATGGAGAGCGCAGGAACAGCAGGGTGTGCATGGAGAGCGCAGGAACAGCAGGGTGTGCATGGAGAGCGCAGGAACAGCAGGGTGTGCATGGAGAGCGCAGGAACAGCAGGGTGTGCATGGAGAGCGCAGGAACAGCAGGGTGTGCATGGAGAGCGCAGGAACAGCAGGGTGTGCATGGAGAGCGCAGGAACAGCAGGGTGTGCATGGAGAGCGCAGGAACAGTAGGGTGTGCATGGAGAGCGCAGGAACAGCAGAGTGTGCATGGAGAGCGCAGGAACAGTAGGGTGTGCAAGGAGAGCGCAGGAACAGCAGGGTGTGCAAGGAGAGCGCAGGAACAGCAGGGTGTGCATGGAGAGCGCAGGAACAGCAGGGTGTGCATGGAGAGCGCAGGAACAGTAGGGTGTGCATGGAGAGCGCAGGAACAGCAGGGTGTGCATGGAGAGCGCTGGAACAGTAGGGTGTGCATGGAGAGCGCTGGAACAGCAGGGTGTGCATGGAGAGCGCTGGAACAGTAGGGTGTGCATGGAGAGCGCTGGAACAGCAGGGTGTGCATAGAGAGCGCTGGAACAGCAGGGTGTGCATGGAGAGCGCTGGAACAGCAGGGTGTGCATGGAGAGCGCTGGAACAGCAGGGTGTGCATGGAGAGCGCTGGAACATTAGGGTGTGCATGGAGAGCGCTGGAACAGCAGGGTGTGCATAGAGAGCGCTGGAACAGCAGGGTGTGCATGGAGAGCGCTGGAACAGCAGGGTGTGCATGGAGAGCGCTGGAACAGCAGGGTGTGCATGGAGAGCGCTGGAACAGCAGGGTGTGCATGGAGAGCAAAGGACCAGTAGGGTGTGCATGGAGAGAGCAGGAACAGCAGAGTGTGCATGGAGAGCGCAGAGCGCTGGAACAGTAGGGTGTGCATGGAGAGCGCAGAGCGCTGGAACAGCAGGGTGTGCATGGAGAGCGCAGAGCGCTGGAACAGCAGGGTGTGCATGGAGAGCGCAGAGCGCTGGAACAGCAGGGTGTGCATGGAGAGCGCAGAGCGCTGGAACAGCAGGGTGTGCATGGAGAGCGCAGAGCGCTGGAACAACAGGGTGTGCATGGAGAGCGCAGAGCGCTGGAACAACAGGGTGTGCATGGAGAGCGCAGAGCGCTGGAACAGCAGGGTGTGCATGGAGAGCGCAGAGCGCTGGAACAGCAGGGTGTGCATGGAGAGCGCAGGAACAGTAGGGTGTGCATGGAGAGCGCAGAGAGCTGGAACAGTAGGGTGTGGATGGAGAGCGCAGAGCGCTGAAATAACAGGGTGTGCATGAGAGCGCAGAGCGCTGGAACAGTAGGGTGTGCATGGAGGACGCAGAGCGCTGGAACAGTAGGGTGTGCAAGGAGAGCGCAGGAACAGCAGGGTGTGCATGGAGAGTGCAGGAACAGTAGGTTGTGTAAGGAGAGCGCAGGAACAGCAGGGTGTTCATGGAGAGCGCAGAGCGCTGGAACAGTAGGGTGTGCATGGAGAGCGCAGAGCGCTGGAACAGTAGGGTGTGCATGGAGAGCGCAGAGCGCTGAAATATCAGGGTGTGCATGAGAGCGCAGAGCGCTGGAACAGTAGGGTGTGCAAGGAGAGCGCAGAGCGCTGGAACAGTAGGGTGTGCAAGGAGAGCGCAGAGCGCTGGAACAGTAGGGTGTGCAAGGAGAGCGCAGAGCGCTGGAACAGCAGGGTGTGCATGGAGAGTGCAGGAACAGCAGGGTGTGCATGGAGAGCGCAGGAACAGCAGAGTGTGCATGGAGAGCGCAGAAATATCGGTGTGCATGGAGAGCGCAGAGCGCTGGAACTGCAGGGTGTGCATGGAGAGCGCAGAGCGCTGGAACTGCAGGGTGTGCATGGAGAGCGCAGAGCGCTGGAACTGCAGGGTGTGCATGGAGAGCGCAGAGCGCTGGAACTGCAGGGTGTGCATGGAGAGCGCAGAGCGCTGGAACAATAGGGTGTGCATGGAGAGCGCAGAGCGCTGGAACTGCAGGGTGTGCATGGAGAGCACTGGAACAGTAGGGTGTGCATGGAGCAGTAGGGTGTGCATGGAGCGCGCAGGGCGCTGGAATAGCAGGGTGTGCATGGAGAGCTCAGGGTGCTGCAACATCAGGGTGTGCATGGAGACCGCAAAGCGCTGGAACATTAGGGTGTGCATGCAGAGCGCTGGAACAGCAGGGTGTGCATGGAGAGCGCTGGAACAGCAGGGTGTGCATGGAGAGCGCTGGAACAGCAGGGTGTGCATGGAGAGCGCAGGAACAGCAGAGTGTGCATGGAGAGCGCAGGAACAGCAGGGTGTGCATGGAGAGCGCAGGAACAGTAGGGTGTGCAAGGAGAGCGCAGGAACAGCAGGGTGTGCATGGAGAGCGCAGGAACAGCAAGGTGTGCATGGAGAGCGCAGGAACAGTAGGGTGTGCAATATCAGGGTGTGCATGAGAGCGCAGAGCGCTGGAACCGCAGGGTGTGCATGGAGAGCGCAGAGCGCTGGAACAGTAGGGTGTGCAAGGAGAGCGCAGAGCGCTGGAACAGCAGGGTGTGCATGTAGAGCGCAGGAACAGCAGGGTGTGCATGGAGAGCGCTGGAACAGCAGGGTGTGCATAGAGAGTGCAGAGCGCTGAAACAGCAGGGTGTGCATGGAGAGCGCTGGAACAGCAGGGTGTGCATGGAGAGCGCTGGAACAGTAGGGTTAGCATGGAGAGCGCTGGAACAGCAGGGTGTGCATGGAGAGCGCTGGAACAGCAGGGTGTGCATGGAGAGCGCTGGAACAGCAGGGTGTGCATGGAGAGTGCTGGAACCAAAGGGTGTGCATGGAGAGCGCAGAGCGCTGGAACAGCAGGGTGTGCATGGAGAGCGCAGAGCGCTGGAACAGAAGGGTGTGCATGGAGAGCGCAGAGCACTGGAACAGTAGGGTGTGCATGGAGAGCAGAGCGCTGAAGCAGAGCTGGAACAGCAGGGTGTGCATGGAGAGCGCAGAGCGCTGGAACAGCAGGGTGTGCATGGAGAGCGCAGAGCGCTGGAACAGTAGGGTGTGCATGGAGAGCGCAGAGCGCTGGAACAGTAGGGTGTGCAAGGAGAGCGCAGAGCGCTGGAACAGTAGGGTGTGCAAGGAGAGCGCAGAGCGCTGGAACAGTAGGGTGTGCAAGGAGAGCGTAGAGCGCTGGAACAGCAGGGTGTGCATGGAGAGCGCAGGAACAGCAGGGTGTGCATGGAGAGCGCAGAGCGCAGAAATATCAGGGTGTGCATGGAGAGCGCAGAGCGCTGGAACTGCAGGGTGTGCATGGAGAGCGCAGAGCGCTGGAACTGCAGGGTGTGCATGGAGAGCGCAGAGCGCTGGAAAAATAGGGTGTGCATGGAGAGCGCAGAGCGCTGGAACTGCAGGGTGTGCATGGAGAGCACTGGAACAGTAGGGTGTGCATGGAGCAGTAGGGTGTGCATGGAGCGCGCAGGGCGCTGGAATAGTAGGGTGTGCATGGAGAGCGCTGGAACAGTAGGGTTAGCATGGAGAGCGCTGGAACAGCAGGGTGTGCATGGAGAGCGCTGGAACAGCAGGGTGTGCATGGAGAGCGCTGGAACAGCAGGGTGTGCATGGAGAGTGCTGGAACCAAAGGGTGTGCATGGAGAGCGCAGAGCGCTGGAACAGCAGGGTGTGCATGGAGAGCGCAGAGCGCTGGAACAGAAGGGTGTGCATGGAGAGCGCAGAGCACTGGAACAGTAGGGTGTGCATGGAGAGCGCAGAGCGCTGGAACAGCAGGGTGTGCATGGAGAGCGCAGAGCGCTGGAACAGTAGGGTGTGCATGGAGAGAGCAGAGCGCTGGAACAGCGGGGTGTGCATGGAGAGCGCAGAGCGCTGGAACAGTAGGGTGTGCATGGAGAGCGCAGAGCGCTGGAACAGTAGGGTGTGCATGGAGAGCGCAGAGCGCTGGAACAGTAGGGTGTGCATGGAGAGAGCAGAGCGCTGGAACAGCAGGGTGTGCATGGAGAGCGCAGAGCGCTGGAACAGTAGGGTGTGCATGGAGAGAGCAGAGCGCTGGAACAGCGGGGTGTGCATGGAGAGCGCAGAGCGCTGGAACAGCGGGGTGTGCATGGAGAGCGCAGAGCGCTGGAACAGTAGGGTGTGCATGGAGAGCGCAGAGCGCTGGAACAGTAGGGTGTGCATGGAGAGAGCAGAGCGCTGGAACAGTAGGGTGTGCATGGAGAGAGCAGAGCGCTGGAACAGCAGGGTGTGCATGGAGAGCGCAGAGCGCTGGAACAGTAGGGTGTGCATGGAGAGCGCAGAGCGCTGAAATATCAGGGTGTGCATGAGAGCGCAGAGCGCTGGAATATCAGGGTGTGCATGAGAGCGCAGAGCGCTGGAACAGCAGAGTGTGCATGGAGAGCGCAGAGCGCTGGAAGAGCAGGGTGTGCATGGAGAGCGCAGAGCGCTGGATCAATAGGGTGTGCATGCAGAGCGCTGAAACAGCAGGGTGTGCATGGAGAGCGCTGGAACAGTAGGGTGTGCATGGAGCAGTAGAGTGTGCATGGAGCGCGCAGAGCGCTGGAATAGTAGGGTGTGCATGGAGAGCGCAGAAACAATAAGGGTGTGCATGAGGAGCGCAGAGCGCTGGAATAGCAGGGTGTGCATGAAGAGCGCAAAGCACTGGAACAATAGGGTGTGCATGGAGAGCGCTGGAACAGCAGGGTGTGCATGGAGAATGCTGGAACATTAGGGTTTGCATGGAGAGCGCAAAGCGCTGGAACAGCAGGGTGTGCATTGAGAGCGCTGGAACAGGAGAGTATGCATGGCGTGTGCAGAGTGCTGGAACATCAAAGTGTGTATGGAGAGCGAAGAGTGCTGGAACAGCAGAGTATGCATGGAGTGTGCAGAGCAATGGAATACAGGGTATGCATGGAGTGCGCAGAGCAATGGAATACAGGGTATGCATGGAGAGCGCAGAGCAATGGAATACAGGGTATGCAAGGAGAGCGCAGAGCAATGGAATACAGGGTATGCACGGAGAGCGCAGAGCAATGGAATACAGGGTATGCACGGAGAGCGCAGAGCAATGGAATACAGGGTATGCACAGAGTGCGCAGAGCAATGGAATACAGGGTATGCACGGAGTGCGCAGAGCAATGAATACAGGGTATGCACGGAGTGCGCAGAGCAATGGAATACAGGGTATGCACGGAGTGCGCAGAGCAATGGAATACAGGGTATGCACGGAGTGCGGCAGAGCAATGGAATACAGGGTATGCACGGAGTGCGCAGAGCAATGGAATACAGGGTATGCACGGAGACCAAAGACACAGTGAGCAGAAATGAATCAGGAAGCACAGTGGTATACGGAGTGCGCAGAGCAATGGAATACAGGGTATGCACGGAGTGCGCAGAGCAATGGAATACAGGGTATGCACGGAGTGCGCAGAGCAATGGAATACAGGGTATGCACGGAGTGCGCAGAGCAATGGAATACAGGGTATGCACGGAGTGCGCAGAGCAATGGAATACAGGGTATGCACGGAGTGCGCAGACAATGGAATACAGGGATGCACGGAGTGCGCAGAGCAATGGAATACAGGGTATGCACGGAGTGCGCAGAGCAATGGAATACAGGGTATGCACGGAGTGCGCAGAGCAATGGAATACAGGGTATGCACGGAGTGCGCAGAGCAATGGAATACAGGGTATGCACGGAGTGCGCAGAGCAATGGAATACAGGGTATGCACGGAGTGCGCAGAGCAATGGAATACAGGGTATGCACGGAGTGCGCAGAGCAATGGAATACAGGGTATGCACGGAGTGCGCAGAGCAATGGAATACAGGGTATGCACGGAGTGCGCAGAGCAATGGAATACAGGGTATGCACGGAGTGCGCAGAGCAATGGAATACAGGGTATGCACGGAGTGCGCAGAGCAATGGAATACAGGGTATGCACGGAGTGCGCAGAGCAATGGAATACAGGGTATGCACGGAGTGCGCAGAGCAATGGAATACAGGGTATGCACGGAGTGCGCAGAGCAATGGAATACAGGGTATGCACGGAGTGCGCAGAGCAATGGAATACAGGGTATGCACGGAGTGCGCAGAGCAATGGAATACAGGGTATGCACGGAGTGCGCAGAGCAATGGAATACAGGGTATGCACGGAGTGCGCAGAGCAATGGAATACAGGGTATGCAAGGAGTGCGCAGAGCAATGGAACAGCTGAGTATGCATGGAGTGCGCAGAGTGCTGGAATAGCACAGTGTGCATGGAATGCGCAGAGCATTGTAACAGATGTTTGGGCATGGAATGCGCAGAGCACTGGAATATCAGGCTGTGCATGGTGTAAGCAGAGCACTGAAACAGCAGTGTGCACAGAAGAATGTGGGGATTTAAGGATTAATGCTAGCAATCAGAGGGTTAATACAGGGGATTACTGTTATTGCTGAGATTAGGGATTAATACAGGGATTACAGGTTATTACTGGGGATTAGAGGGTTAGTGTTGGGGATTGGAGGGTTAGTGTTGGGGATTAGAGGGTTAGTGTTGGGGATTAGAGGGTTAGTGTTGGGGATTAGAGGGTTAGTGTTGGGGATTAGAGGGTTAGTGTTCTGCTGGGGATTGGAGGGTTAGTGTTGGGGATTAGAGGGTTAGTGTTGGGATTAGAGGGTTAGTGTTGGGGATTAGAGGGTTAGTGTTGGGGATTAGAGGGTTAGTGTTGGGGATTAGAGGGTTAGTGTTGTGCTGGGGATTGGAGGGTTAGTGTTGGGGATTAGAGGGTTAGTGTTGGGATTAGAGAGTTAGTGTTGGGGATTAGAGGGTTAGTGTTGGGGATTAGAGGGTTAGTGTTGGGGATTAGAGGGTTAGTGTTGAGGATTAGAGGGTTAGTGTTGAGGATTAGAGGGTTAGTGTTGTGCTGGGGATTGGAGGGTTAGTTGTGCTGGGGATTGGAGGGTTAGTGTGGGGGATTAGAGGGTTAGTGTTGGGGATTAGAGGGTTAGTGTTGAGGATTAGAGGGTTAGTGTTGGGGATTAGAGGGTTAGTGTTGAGGATTAGAGGGTTAGTGTTGAGGATTAGAGGGTTAGTGTTGAGGATTAGAGGGTTAGTGTTGAGGATTAGAGGGTTAGTGTTGGGGATTAGAGGGTTAGTGTTGGGGATTAGAGGGTTAGTGTTGGGGATTGGAGGGTTAGTGTTGTGCTGGGGATTGGAGGTTAGTGTTGTGCTGGGGATTGGAGGGTTAGTGTGGGGGATTAGAGGGTTAGTGTTGGGGATTAGAGGGTTAGTGTTGAGGATTAGAGGGTTAGTGTTGAGGATTAGAGGGTTAGTGTTGTGCTGGGGATTGGAGGGTTAGTGTTGTGCTGGGGATTGGAGGGTTAGTGTGGGGGATTAGAGGGTTAGTGTTGGGGATTAGAGGGTTAGTGTTGAGGATTAGAGGTTAGTGTTGGGGATTAGAGGGTTAGTGTTGAGGATTAGAGGGTTAGTGTTGAGGATTAGAGGGTTAGTGTTGAGGATTAGAGGGTTAGTGTTGGGGATTAGAGGGTTAGTGTTGGGGATTAGAGGGTTAGTGTTGTGCTGGGGATTGGAGGGTTAGTGTTGTGCTGGGGATTGGAGGGTTAGTGTTGTGCTGGGGATTGGAGGGTTAGTGTTGGGGATTAGAGGGTTAGTGTTGGGGATTAGAGGGTTAGTGTTGGGATTAGAGGGTTAGTGTTGGGGATTAGAGGGTTAGTGTTGGGGATTAGAGGGTTAGTGTTGGGGATTAGAGGGTTAGTGTTGGGGATTAGAGGGTTAGTGTTGGGGATTAGAGGGTTAGTGTTGGGGATTAGAGGGTTAGTGTTGAGGATTAGAGGGTTAGTGTTGAGGATTAGAGGGTTAGTGTTGAGGATTAGAGGGTTAGTGTTGTGCTGGGGATTGGAGGGTTAGTGTTGTGCTGGGGATTGGAGGGTTAGTGTGGGGGATTAGAGGGTTAGTGTTGGGGATTAGAGGGTTAGTGTTGAGGATTAGAGGGTTAGTGTTGGGGATTAGAGGGTTAGTGTTGAGGATTAGAGGGTTAGTGTTGAGGATTAGAGGGTTAGTGTTGAGGATTAGAGGGTTAGTGTTGAGGATTAGAGGGTTAGTGTTGGGGATTAGAGGGTTAGTGTTGGGGATTAGAGGGTTAGTGTTGGGGATTGGAGGGTTAGTGTTGTGCTGGGGATTGGAGGGTTAGTGTTGTGCTGGGGATTGGAGGGTTAGTGTGGGGGATTAGAGGGTTAGTGTTGGGGATTAGAGGGTTAGTGTTGAGGATTAGAGGGTTAGTGTTGAGGATTAGAGGGTTAGTGTTGTGCTGGGGATTGGAGGGTTAGTGTTGTGCTGGGGATTGGAGGGTTAGTGTGGGGGATTAGAGGGTTAGTGTTGGGGATTAGAGGGTTAGTGTTGAGGATTAGAGGGTTAGTGTTGGGGATTAGAGGGTTAGTGTTGAGGATTAGAGGGTTAGTGTTGAGGATTAGAGGGTTAGTGTTGGGGATTAGAGGGTTAGTGTTGGGGATTAGAGGGTTAGTGTTGTGCTGGGGATTGGAGGGTTAGTGTTGTGCTGGGGATTGGAGGGTTAGTGTTGTGCTGGGGATTGGAGGGTTAGTGTGGGGGATTAGAGGGTTAGTGTTGGGGATTAGAGGGTTAGTGTTGAGGATTAGAGGGTTAGTGTTGAGGATTAGAGGGTTAGTGTTGAGGATTAGAGGGTTAGTGTTGTGCTGGGGATTGGAGGGTTAGTGTGCTGGGGATTGGAGGGTTAGTGTGGGGGATTAGAGGGTTAGTGTTGGGGATTAGAGGGTTAGTGTTGGGGATTAGAGGGTTCGTGTTGGGGATTAGAGGGTTAGTGTTGGGGATTAGAGGGTTAGTGTTGGGGATTAGAGGGTTAGTGTTGGGGATTAGAGGGTTGGTGTTGGGGATTAGAGGGTTAGTGTTGGGGATTAGAGGGTTAGTGTTGGGGATTAGAGGGTTAGTGTTGGGGATTAGAGGGTTAGTGTTGGGGATTAGAGGGTTAGTGTTGGGGATTAGAGGGTTGGTGTTGGGGATTAGAGGGTTGGTGTTGGGGATTAGAGGGTTAGTGTTGGGGATTAGAGGGTTAGTGTTGGGGATTAGAGGGTTAGTGTTGGGGATTAGAGGGTTAGTGTTGGGGATTAGAGGGTTAGTGTTGGGGATTAGAGGGTTGGCGTTGTGGATTAGCGTGTTATTTCTAAAGTTTAAGGGGTTATTGCTGGAGAAGGTGGATAAATAAAAAAAAATAAAAAATCAATGCTTTTTTTTTTTTTTAAGGAATGGATTTTTTTTAAACCAGATTTTTATTTCTCTTGAACGTCTTTTAATAACACACTATAGGAGGAAGATCCGGGTAAGGACGGTCTATTCAGCATGCGCTACAGCCCGAAGGCTTTTCAGCGCGAGGTAGAGATTGAGTATCTGTGCAATGTTTACGTTTTTGTAAATGAATCCCATTTAATTGAAGTTGTGCCTGCAGAGATACGTGTGCAAAGCAAAAATGGCTAAATCATTGGAAGCCCTCGATCCCAGTGTTATTCTGCAAATCTGTGACCAAATCATGAACACGTTACCTTAAATGGACATTATTAACCCCACCACAACCTTTAAAAGGTTATTTTTTTCTCTTTTCCATTTTAAGAAAACTCCAGGATTACCAAAAGTATGGTGCATGCGCCACTCGCACGTGTTGGGCCAGTGGCCGTCTTCCTATGGGATCATTTCTGTGGATGCACTTCGTTCAGCATCAGTTATTGTGTGTGTGGGGGGGGTAGATCTGCACCAGGAGCTAAGTGAAATAAGGGAATTGTTCTGCAGGAGGAGCTGAGTGAGAGAAGGGAATCAGATCCTCAGGACCCTCACAAACCTCTTTTTTCTCACTCTTTTTTTCTCACTACAAGTATATGGGGTAATCCAGACGTGGACCCCTTGCTCGAGGTGCCTAGAGGGGTGTCAGCTATACCCTCCTGATGAGGCCTAACAAGGCCGAAACAATCGTCAGGGGTTGCTGCACCTCTCGAGCAAGGATGACTTCCTTGGAAATCAGTACTGTCCACCCTTTCTGTGTGAGAGCAGGCTGATTTGCATATGGAGCATTCATCCCTGTAATGGCACAAGCAAGCTAAAACCTTGTGAGACCTGAGCTGGACCCACCGTAGAGCAGCCACTAGTGCCATTGCTCGAACTCAGGACCCTCACAAACCTTTTTTTCTCAGGGAATAGATCGGCAACAGGAGCTAAGTGAGAGGAGCGAATAGATCTGCAGAAGGAGCTAAGTGAGAGGAGCGAATAGATCTGCAGAAGGAGCTAAGTGAGAGGAGCGAATAGATCTGCAGAAGGAGCTAAGTGAGAGGAGCGAATAGATCTGCAGAAGGAGCTAAGTGAGAGGAGCGAATAGATCTGCAGAAGGAGCTAAGTGAGAGGAGCGAATAGATCTGCAGAAGGAGCTAAGTGAGAGGAGCGAATAGATCTGCAAAAGGAGTGGAGTGTAAGGAGGGAGGGGCGACTGGGCGAGGAGGAAAAATCAAAGTGAAACCTTCTGAGCAGCGTACAGGCCTTGAGATCCTTGTGCACACAGCTTGGTTCCGGCTCACAAATAATTTTAAGGAAGTTCCTCTACCCATGGGCGCGAGAAATGCAAGCAATGCAGCAAAGAAATGCAAGCGATGCAACAAAGAAATGCAAGAGGTGCAACAAAGAAATGCAAGCGATGCCACAAAGAAATGCAAGCGATGCCACAACTAAATGCAAGCGATGTCACAAAAAATGTGATGCCAAAGAAATGCAAGCGATGCCACAAAGAAATGCAAGCGATGCAGCAACGAAATGCAAGAGAAGCAGCAAAGAAATGTAAGCGATGCCACAAAGAAATGCAAGCGATGCAACAAAGAAATGCAAGCGATGCGACAAAGAAATGCAAGCGATGCGACAAAGAAATGCAAGCGATGCGACAAAGAAATGCAAGCGATGCGACAAAGAAATGCAAGCGATACGACAACGAAATGCAAGCAATGTCACAAAGAAATGTGATGCCAAAGAAATGCAAGCGATGCAACAACGAAATGCAAGCGATGCAACAACGAAATGCAAGCGATGTCACAAGAAAATGTGATGCCAAAGAAATGCAAGCGATGCAGCAAAGAAATGTAAGCGATGTCAAAGAAATGCAAGCGATGCAACAAAATGCATGCGATGCAGCGAAAAGAAATGCAAGCGATGCAGCAAAGAAATGCAAGCGATGCAGCTACGAAATGCAAGCGATGCAGCAACAAAATGCAAGCGATGCATCAACGAAATGCAAGCAATGCAGCAACGAAATGCAAGCGATGCAGCAACGAAATGCAAGCGATGCATCAACAAATGCAATCGATGCAGCAAAGAAATGCAAGCGATGCCGCAAAGAAATGCAAGTTATGCAACAAAATGCAAGCGATGCCACAAAGAAATGCAGGCGATGCAGCAAAGAAATGCAAGTGATGCAGCAAAGAAATGCAAGCGATTCAACAAAATGCAAGCGATGCCACAAAGAAATGCAAGCGATGCAGCAAGGAAATGCAAGCGATGACACAAAGAAATGCAAGCGATGCAGCAAAGAAATGCAAGCGATGCAGCAAAGAAATGCAAGCGATGCAGCAAAGAAATGCAAGTGATGCAGCAAAGAAATGCGAGTGATGCAACAAAACTGCAAGCGATGCAGCAAAGAAATGCAAGCGATGCAGCAAAGAAATGCAAGAGATGCAAAGAAATGCAAGCGATGCAGCAAAGAAATGCAAGAGATGCAAAGAAATGCAAGAGGTGCAGCAAAGAAATGCAAGAGGTGCAGCAAAGAAATGCAAGAGGTGCAGCAAAGAAATGCAAGAGGTGCAGCAAAGAAATGCAAGCGATGCAAAGAAATGCAAGCGATGCAAAGAAATGCAAGCGATGCAGCAAAAAATGCGAGCGATGCAGCAAAGAAATGCAAGCCATGCAGCAAAGAAATGCGAGCGATGCAACAAAGAAATGCAAGAGGTGCAACAAAGAAATGCAAGCGATGCCACAAAGAAATGCAAGCGATGCCACAACGAAATGCAAGCGGTGCCACAACGAAATGCAAGCGATGCCACAAAGAAATGCAAGCGATGCCACAAAGAAATGCAAGCGATGCCACAACGAAATGCAAGCGATGCCACAACGAAATGCAAGCCATGTCACAAAGAAATGTGATGCCAAAGAAATGCAAGCGATGCAACAAAGAAATGCAAGTGATGCAACAACGAAATGCAAGCGATGCGACAAAGAAATGCAAGCGATGTCACAAGAAAATGTGATGCCAAAGAAATGCAAGCGATGCAGCAAAGAAATGTAAGCGATGCCGCAAAGAAATGCAAGCGATGCAGCAACGAAATGCAAGCGATGCAGCAACAAATGCAAGCGATGCAGCGACGAAATGCAAGCGATGCCGCAAAGAAATGCAAGTTATGCAACAAAATGCAAGCGATGCCACAAAGAAATGCAATCGATGCCACAAAGAAATGCAAGCGATGCAGCAAAGAAATGCAAGCGATGCAGCAAAGAAATGCAAGAGATGCAAATAAATGCAAGCGATGCAGCAAATAAATGCGAGTGATGCAACAAAACTGCAAGCGATGCGGCAAATAAATGCAAGCGATGCAGCAAAACTGCAAGCGATGCAACAAAGAAATGCAAGCGATGCCACAAAGAAATGCAAGCGATGCCGCAAAGAAATGCAAGCGATGCCACAAAGAAATGCAAGAGATGCAGCAAAGAAATGCAAGAGATGCAGCAAAGAAATGCAAGAGATGCAGCAAAGAAATGCAAGCGATGCAGCAAAGAAATGCAAGCGATGCAGCAAAGAAATGCAAGCGATGCAGTGAAGAAATGCAAGCGATGCAAAGAAATGCAAGTGATGCAGCAAAGAAATGCGAGCGATGCAACAAAACTGCAAGCGATGCAGCAAATAAATGCAAGCGATGCAACAGAGAAATGCAAGCGATGCAACAAAGAAATGCAAGAGCTGCAACCAAGAAATGCAAGAGCTGCAACCAAGAAATGCAAGAGCTGCAACCAAGAAATGCAAGAGCTGCAACCAAGAAATGCAAGCGATCCACTTCAGTAGCGCGCACTGTTGTGTAAACACACCCAGGACCATGTCTGCCATATAACGTGAAGGTTTGAGTTAAATAACTTCTCCATTTATGAGCGATTGAGCTGTCACGCTGGGGCCGGCGCCGCCTCCGCACCTCACACTCATTATTCATGGATTTGTAATGATTTATAACAATCTGTCGCACCGATGTGACAGCGAAAAATTTGAACATTAATGCCAGGAATTAAGGGTTAATGCATGAGTTTAGGGAGTTAATGCAGGGGAGTAGAGGTTAATGCATGAAATTAGGGAGGTAATGCTGGGTATCAGGGGTTAATGCTGGAGTTTAGGGAGGTAATGCTGGGTATCAGGGGTTAATGCCTCAGTTTAGGGAGGTAATGCTGGGTATCAGGGGTTAATGCCTCAGTTTAGGGAGGTAATGCTGGGTATCAGGGGTTAATGCCTCAGTTTAGGGAGGTAATGCTGGGTATCAGGGGTTAATGCCTAAATTTAGGGCAGTGTTTCCCAAACCTCTCCTCGGGACCCTCATCCAGACCAGGTTTTGCAGATCACCTTGGGGAAATACAGACTGAATCCTGCAATCACTGAGCAGCAAATCATATCACCTGTGCTTCTCATATCCTGCAAACCTGGCGAGGCCGAGGGTCCTGAGGACAGGTTTGGGAAACACTGGATTAGGGGCTAATGCTTGAGTTTTGGGAGTTAATGCAGGGGAGTAGGGGTTAATGCCTGAGTTTAGGGAGATAATGCTGGGGATTAGGGGTTAAAGACAGGGATAAAAGGGTTAAGGTCAGGATTAGGAGGTTAATGCAGGGGATCAGGGGGTTAATCCTGAAAACAGGGGATTGGTGCTGGGGATGAGGGGTTAATGCTGGATATTAAGGTGGTATTCCTGGTGATTAAAGGATAATGCTGGGGATGAGAGGGTTAATGTTGGTTTTATGGATTATTGATGGGGATGAGGGGTTAATTTTGAGCATTAGGGGGTTATTTCTGGGGATCAAATACTTAATGCTGGGTATTGGGGTGTATTGATGGGGTTAATGCTGGGTATTGAGATATTGCTGAGGTCGAGGGGGGTTAATTGCTGGGTATTGGGGGTTAATGCTGGGTATTGGGGGTTAATGCTGCATATTGGGAGTTATTGCTGGGGATGAGGGAGTTAATGCTGAGTATTGGGGATATTGCTGGGATTGAAAGGGTTAATGCTGGGAATGAGGGGGTTAATGCTGCGTATTGAGGTTTATTGCTGGGATTGAGGGGGTTAATGCTGCGTATTGAGGGTTTTTGCTGGGATTGAGGGGGTTAATGCTCCGTATTGGGGATATTGCTGGGATTGAAAGGGTTAATGCTGGGTATTGGGGTTACTGCTGGGGATGAGGAGGTTAATGCTGGGTATTGAGGATGTTGAAGGGGTTAATGCTCGGTATTGCAGGATATTGCTGGGATTGAGGGGGCTAATGCTGGGTATTGGGATGTTGAGGGGGTTAATGCTGCGTATTGGGGGTTATTGCTGGGTTTGAGGGGGTTAATGCTGGGTATTGGGGGATATTGCTGAGATTAAGGGGGTTAATGCTGAGTATTGGAGATATTGCTGGGATTGAGGGGTTAATGCTGGGAATTGGGGATGTTGAGGGGTTAATGCTGTGTATTGGGGTTATTGCTGGGTTTGAGGGGGTTAATGCTGGGTATTGGGGGATATTGCTGAGATTGAGGGGGTTAATGCTGAGTATTGGAGATATTGCTGGGATTGAGGGGTTAATGCTGGGAATTGGGGATGTTGAGGGGTTAATGCTGTGTATTGGGGATATTGCTGGGATTGAGGGGGTTAATGCTGGGTATTGGTTATTGCTGAGATTGAAGAGGTTAATGCTGTGTATTGGGGATATTGCTGGGATTGAGGGAGATTGCTGGGATTGAGGGAGATTGCTGGGATTGAGGGGGTTAATGCTGGGTATTGGGTGTGGCAGAGCTGAATAAAACACCAGACGCGGCTGTATGCTTTAAAACAGGATTGTCTCTCTCTGTCTCAGCTTTAATGAACAAAAACGCCACTACTTATGACTGTTGGATTTCAGCATAAATGACGCACCTCGTCCTACTAAATGCTAATTCCATTATGTCAGGTATATATTTACAATAAACATTCTTTACATTCTTTAGCCTTCAGCTCACACAACATTTACATAACCTATTGTTCTAACACATCAGATTAAAGACAAACACTATCACAGATCCCTTGAATTAAACATGCAGCCAGATAAGGGTAAAAGCCCTGTTGCATAAATTACACAGCAGTAAAGCTTGTTTACTGGCTATACAGAAACACATTTACCTACAGGAATATAAGTATATTTAAAACTAAAGTTACGCCATTTACACTAAACTAATTTAAACTAAAACCAAACGATGTAAAATATATTTAAAAACACATGATATAAATGAACATAAAGTCTCTTGGGGTTTGAAGCGTGGAGCCACGTCAGCTCCATGACATATGTCCCCCCTTCCAGAACGGCAGGGCAAGCTTAGATCCCAAATGGATCGCTTGCCACTGACGAGACTTCTCACTCTGTCCCTTTTCTGCGCCATCCTCAAAGTTCCAGGGTGCTGGCGCACAAGCACCATCAGTGTGGTCTGACGGTCGCTGCAGGGTTGTGGGTCCATAGTCTGTCGGGAGGAGACGAGCCCCTGGGTTTCTCCTCTTGTCCTTGTGGGCTGGCCCGCTGTCTGAGGGGTGCCCTATACTCTGGGACCCGGCGTGTCGCTGGTGTCCCCTCCTGGGGAAGTGTCTCGCTGTTGGGGAGAGGTACCGTCTGTACCTTCTCCCAGGGTATCAATAACCCGGGAGGGAACGTGTGCCAACTGCACGTGCCCCTGGTGCTCTGGCCAGCCATTGAGGGCAATAGGTGAGGCAAGAGGCCTCCGGCCTAATGGGCAGAGGTTGGAAATGCTCTGCCCCGTAGTCAGCGCTTCTGCTGGGGGGGGTGGATGCTGGGGAAGTGCCTCCTTGCGGGAGAATGGCATCCTCCATTCTCAGGGGAGCCATTGGTCGGGAGGGTAGCACCCTCTGCAAAAACTTGCCTGGATACTCTGGGCACAAGTTGGGTGGTGGGCAGAGGGCAGCGGCACTCTGCCCTGTTGCCAGCTCTTCTGCTGGGGGGACGGGTGTAGTATACGGGAAACAGGTGTCCTCCAGTCGAGGTAGGGTCGTTGGCTGCAGGGCCGGCAGCCCCTGGGAGTCCTCACCGAATCTTTTGTGCGGACCGAAAAAGGTGGGCAGAAGCCAGCGGCGCGCTGCCCTGTTGCCAGCGCTTCTGCTGGAGGGGTAGATGCTGGGGACGTGTCTCCGGGCGGGAGAATGGTGTCCTCCATTGTTGGTGGGGTCATCAGTTGCTGGGCCGGCAGCCCGTGGAGATCCTTGCTCGGGTCATCTTGGTGCAACTTGGGGAGTGAGCAGAGGCCAGCGGCGCTCTGCCCTGTCGCCAGCGCTTCAGCTGGGGGGATAGACAGTGCTCGTACCTCTCCGTATAAGTGGGAAGGGCTGCTTCAGGGCAGTCTTCCTCCTGTTGGATGGCCTCGTTCCACATCTCCTGGCGGACAACATCTTTCCACCAGTGCCCGTCCTGCCAGGCACCAGGTTCATCCGCCTGGGCCATCGCCCTCCTTACTCTTTGCTGGAACCGGTCTCTTATGGACGGGCTTTCTATCCGACTGGCCTGTATCTCCGCCATCCGCAGTTCATGCTGGCGCTCCTTTTCTCGCTCCTCTTGTTGTTGGATGTCTCTAATGGCCTGTTGGGGTGGCACCGTACATAGCTATCCTCTCTCGGACTTTCTTTTGGAAGGGGTCTTCTGTGGCCGGGGTCCCTGTGCCCCCGTTCCGTTGATCCATTGCGACCAGTTCTCCTACCAAGGTATCTTTAGTTTTTGAGCCAGCGGCCCCTCCTCGATTCTCCAATATGTCTCTCAGCGTGTCCCTCTTGTAGTTGGCATAGCTGGTCATTCTCAGGGTGTATTGGTGTTGGAGAGCCTCTATCCCACCGCTGCCACCATTGTGACGGAACCGTTCTCTTCTGCCTGTCCTGACTCTCCAGACACCCCTTCGTTGCGGTCAGCCCGGGTACTGGGAGCACTGTCCTCGGCGCCTCGAGCAGCCTGACCCGCCTGCTTCTGTTTCTCTGCCCTGGAGCCATTAGGAATTTCCAGAAGGCCGCTCTGTGCCTTCTGAGGTTGAGTGTAGTGTAGCGGAGCTGAATAAAACACCAGACGCGGATGTATGCTTTAAACAGGATTCTCTCTCTGTCTGAGCTTTAATGAACAAAAACGCCACTAATGCTAATTACATTATGTCAGTTATTTACAATAAACATTCTTTATATTCTTTAGCCTTTAGCTCACACAACATTTGTATAATCCATTGTTCTAACACATCAGATTAAACACACACAATCACAGATCCCTTGAATTAAACATGCAGCTAGATAAGGGGAAAAGCCCTGTTGCATAAATTACACAGCCGTAAAGCTTGTTTACTGGCTATACAGAAACACATTTACCTACAGGAATATAAGTATATTTAAAACTAAAGTTACGCCATTTACACTAAACTAATTTAAACTAAAACCAAACGATGTAAAATATATTTGCGGCGGTTAATGCTGGGTATTGGGGATGTTGCTGGGATTGAGGGAGTTAATGCTGGGTATTGGGGATGTTGAGTGGGTTAATGCTGGGTATTGGGGATATTGCTGGGATTGAGAGGGTTAATGTTGGGTATTGGAGGATATTGCTGGTATTGAGGGGGTTAATGCTGGGTATTGGGGATATTGCTGGGATTGAGGGGTTAATGCTGGGTATTGGGGGATATTGCTGGGATTGAGGGGTTAATGCAGGGTATTGGGGGATATTGCTGGGATTGAGGGGTTAATGCTGGGTATTGGGATAGTGCTGGGATTGAGCGGGTTAATGCTGGGTATTGGGGATGTTGAGGGAGTTAATGCTGGGTATTGGGGATACTGCTGGGATTGAGGGGGTTAATGCTGGGTATTGGAGGATATTGCTAGGATTGAGAGGGTTAATGCTGGGTATTGGGATAGTGTTGGGATTGAGGGGGTTAATGCTGGGTATTGGGGATGTTGAGGGAGTTAATGCTGGGTATTGGGGATACTGCTGGGATTGAGGGGGTTAATGCTGGGTATTGGAGGATATTGCTGGGATTGAGAGGGTTAATGCTGGGTATTGGAGGGTTAATGCTGGGTATTGGAGGATATTGCTGGGATTGAGAGGGTTAATGCTGGTATTAGAGGATAGTGCTGGGATTGAGGGGGTTAATGCTGGGTATTAGAGGATATTGCTGGGATTGAGGGGGTTAATGCTGGGTATTAGAGGATATTGCTGGGATTGAGGGGGTTAATGCTGGGTATTGGGGGATAGTGCTGGGATTGAGGGGGTTAATGCTGGGTATTGGGGGATAGTGCTGGGATTGAGGGGGTTAATGCTGGGTATTGGGGGATATTGCTGGGATTGAGGGGGTTAATGCTGGGTATAAGGCTAGGGTCAGACTAACGCATTTTTCACGTTGTCCGTGAAAAAGTGCGTTCGAACGAACGGTCGTATTTTTTCACAGAATACGCAATAGCGGTCATACGATGCGCATTTTCATCCGTGATTTTGTACGGATCATCAATAAAACACTTTTTGGGTCTGGACGTTATGTTGGCCGGACACTAGCAGCGTCTGACATCTCCTAATCACGCACACACGCCGCTAGCGGGCGCAGCGCACTCTGTACGTCAGTACTAGCGGTATCACGTTCTCGAAAAAATGCGTTCGTTTTCCACTTGCGTTGCGCAGCCGGACTTTTGTGCGACCGTACTTCGTATATTGGCCGTCATTGCCCGGCATCTGCTGCTAGTGCGGCCGTAATTAAGTGCGGCTACACGCGCGTTCGCACTGCCTCAGTCTGACCCTAGCCTTAGAGGATATTGCTGGGATTGAGAGGGTTAATGCTGGGTATTAGAGGATATTGCTGGGATTGAGAGGGTTAATGCTGGGTATTAGAGGATATTGCTGGGATTGAGGGGGTTAATGATGGGTATTAGAGGATAGTGCTGGGATTGAGGGGGTTAATGCTGGGTATTGGAGGATATTGCTGGGATTGAGAGGGTTAATGCTGGGTATTAGAGGATATTGCTGGATTGAGGGGGTAATGCTGGGTATTAGAGGATATTGCTGGATTGAGAGGGTTAATGCTGGTATTAGAGGATATTGCTGGGATGGGGGGTAATGCTGGTATTAGAGGATATTGCTGGGATTGGGGGTTAATGCTGGGTATTAGAGGATATTGCTGGGATTGAAGGGTTAATGCTGGGTATGGGGATAGTGCTGGGTTGAGGGGTTAATGCTGGGTATTAGAGGATATTGCTGGATTGAGGGGGTTAATGCTGGGTATTAGAGGATATTGCTGGGATTGAGGGGGTTAATGCTGGGTATTGGGGGATAGTGCTGGGATTGAGGGGGTTAATGCTGGGTATTAGAGGATATTGCTGGGATTGAGGGGGTTAATGCTGGGTATTGGGGGATAGTGCTGGGATTGAGGGGGTTAATGCTGGGTATTGGGGGTTATTGCTGGGGATGAGGGGGTTAACGTTGAGGCCCCTGGCTGAGGGGGGATTCCGGGCTCACCTCGCTCTGCGCCATCCGGATCCCGGGTTACCTTGTCAGCAGGGAGAGGAGGGAGAGGAGGGGCCCCTGTGGCCTCCACAGATAGAAACACCCGGAGCGCCCTCTGCCGGGGGAGAGAGGAACTGCACCGCCTCAACAAGACCACCAATACAAGGGCCCCATACTGACAGATACACAGGGGCCTCATACTGACAGATACACAGGGGTCTCATACTGACAGATACACAGGGGCCCCATACTGACAGATACACAGGGGCCCCATACTGACAGATACACAGGGGCCCCATACTGACAGATACACAGGGGCCTCATACTGACAGATACACAGGGGCCTCATACTGACAGATACACAGGGGCCCCATACTGACAGATACACAGGGGCCTCATACTGACAGATACACAGGGGCCCCACACTGACAGATACACAGGGGCCCCATACTGACAGATACACAGGGGCCTCATACTGACAGATACACAGGGGCCTCATACTGACAGATACACAGGGGCCTCATACTGACAGATACACAGGGGCCCCATACTGACAGATACACAGGGGCCCCATACTGACAGATACACAGGGGCCCCATACTGACAGATACACAGGGGCCCCACACTGACAGATACACAGGGGCCCCATACTGACAGATACACAGGGGCCCCATACTGACAGATACACAGGGGCCCCATACTGACAGATACACAGGGGCCCCATACTGACAGATACACAGGGGCCCCATACTGACAGATACACAGGGGCCCCACACTGACAGATACACAGGGCCCCATACTGACAGATACACAGGGGCCCCATACTGACAGATACACAGGCCCCATACTGACAGATACACAGGGCCCCATACTGACAGATACACAGGGGCCCCATACTGACAGATACACAGGGGCCTCATACTGACAGATACACAGGGGCCTCATACTGACAGATACACAGGCCCCATACTGACAGATACACAGGGCCCCATACTGACAGATACACAGGGGCCTCATACTGACAGATACACAGGGGCCCCATACTGACAGATACACAGGGGCCTCATACTGACAGATACACAGGGGCCCCACTGACAGATACACAGGGGCCCCACTGACAGATACACAGGGCCCCATACTGACAGATACACAGGGGCCTCATACTGACAGATACACAGGGGCCCATACTGACAGATACACAGGGGCCCCATACTGACAGATACACAGGGGCCCCATACTGACAGATACACAGGGGCCTCATACTGACAGATACACAGGGGCCTCATACTGACAGATACACAGGGGCCCCATACTGACAGATACACAGGGGCCTCATACTGACAGATACACAGGGGCCCCACTGACAGATACACAGGGGCCCCATACTGACAGATACACAGGGGCCTCATACTGACAGATACACAGGGGCCCCATACTGACAGATACACAGGGGCCTCATACTGACAGATACACAGGGGCCCCATACTGACAGATACACAGGGGCCCCATACTGACAGATACACAGGGGCCCCATACTGACAGATACACAGGGGCCCCACATGATTGTTTAATTTTCTTAATTAATTTCAAGTTCATTCCCTGATGTATGAGTCTTACCTGGTGTGTGGGTGTCTTTTAGGGGCTCCTCTATATATTCAGGGTGTGCGGGTGTCTTTTAGGGGCTCCTCTATATATTCAGGGTGTGCGGGTGTGTTTTTAGGGGCTCCTCCATATATTCAGGGTGTGTGGGTGTCTTTTAGGGGCTCCTCTATATATTCAGGGTGTGCGGGTGTGTTTTTAGGGGCTCCTCCATATATTCAGGGTGTGTGGGTGTCTTTTTAGGGGCTCCTCCATATATTCAGGGTGTGTGGGTGTCTTTTAGGGGCTCCTCTATATATTCAGGGTGTGTGGGTGTGTTTTTAGGGGCTCCTCCATATATTCAGGGTGTGCGGGTGTGTTGTTAGGGGTTCCTCCATATATTCAGGGTATGCGGGTGTTTTTTTAGGGGTTCCTCCATATATTCAGGGTGTGCGGGTGTCTTTTTAGGGGTTCCTCTATATATTCAGGGTGTATGGGTGTCTTTTTTAGGGGTTCCTCCATATATTCAGGATGTGCGGGTGTCTTTTTAGGGGCTCCTCCATATATTCAGGGTGTGTGGGTGTCTTTTTAGGGGCTCCTCCATATATTCAGGGTGTGTGGGTGTCTTTTTAGGGGCTCCTCCATATATTCAGGTGTGTGCGGTGTCTTTTTAGGGGTTCCTCCATATATTCAAGGGTGTGCGGGGGTGTGTTGTTAGGCTCCTCCATAAATTCAGGGTGTGGTGTGTTTTTAGGGGCTCTCCATATATTCAGGGTGTGTGGTGTCTTTTTAGAGGTTCCTCCAATATATTCAGGGTGTGCGGGTGTGTTTTAGGCGTTCCTCCATAAATATTCAGGGTGTGGTGTGTTTTTAGGGGCTCCTCCATATATTCAGGTGTGTGGGTGTCTTTTTAGGGGCTCCTCCATATATTCAGGGTGTGTGGGTGTTCTTTTTAGGGGCTCCTCCATATATTCAGGTTGTTCGGTGTCTTTTTAGGGGTTCCTCTATATATTCAGGGTGTGCGGGTGTCTTTTTTAGGGGTTCCTCCATAAATTCAGGGTGTGCGGGTGTCTTTTTTAGGGGTTCATCCATATATTCAGGATGTGTGGGTGTGTTGTTAGGGGTTCCTCTATATATTCAGGGTGTGTGGGTGTGTTTTTAGGGGTTCCTCCATATATTCATGGTGTGCGGGTGTCTTTTTTAGGGGTTCCTCTATATATTCAGGATGTGTGGGTGTCTTTTTTAGGGGTTCCTCCATATATTCAGGATGTGTGGGTGTCTTTTTTAGGGGTTCCTCCATATATTCAGGGTGTGCGGGTGTCTTTTTAGGGGTCCTCCATTTATTCAGGGTGTGTTGTTAGGGGTTCCTCCATATATTCAGGGTGTGCGGGTGTCTTTTTAGGGGTTCGTCCATATATTCAGGGTGTGCGGGTGTCTTTTTATGTGATGTATGGGTTGATAGACTGTGTATGAATATATGGTGTGTGTGTATTGTGAGGTATCGACTGTTGTTGGTTGTGAAGATGCATTGCTTTTCTTCTGCCTTCCTACTTCCTGTTCTGCTCTGAGGTGATTACTCACTTCCTGTTGTCAGTTGGGGGGAATGTTCTGGTAGATGTAAAATGGCGGCTGAAGCAGAGCAGTGTTATGAGGCAGCTCTGTGAGGAAACTGGTCTACACCGATTAATAAACTACAACTTGCTTATACGGAAGTAAGGGACTGTCTCTATAAAAGTCAACCAATTAAGTAAGAATATATACACGGTTGTGGAAAACATCACATTTTAGGGGCTCCTCCATATATTCAGGGTGTGAGGGTGTCATTTTAGGGGCTCCTCCATATATTCAGGGTGTGATGATGTCATTTTAGGGGCTCCTCCATATATCCAGGATGTGCGGGTGTCTTTTTTAGGGGTTCCTCCATATATTCAGGGTGTGCGGGTGTCCTTTTAGGGGCTCCTCAATATATTCAGGGTGTGTGGGTGTCGTTTTAGGGGCTCCTCTATATATTCAGGGTGTGTGGATGTCTTTTTAGGGGTTCTTCCAACCTTCTCCATATATTCAGGGTGTGCGGGTGTATTTTTAGGGTCTCCTCCATATATTCAGGGTGTGCGGGTGTATTTTTAGGGGTTCCTCCATTTATTCAGGGTGTGCGGGTGTGTTGTTAGGGGTTCCTCCATATATTCAGGGTGTCTTTTTTAGGGGTACCTCCATATATTCAGGGTGTGCGGGTGTCTTTTTAGGGGCTCCTCCATATATTCAGGGTGTGTGGGTGTCTTTATAGGGGTTCCTCCATATATTCTGGGTGTGCGGGTGTCTTTATAGGGGTTCCTCCATATTTTCTGGGTGTGCGGGTGCCTTTTTAGGGGCTCCTCCATATATTCAGGGTGTGTGTGTCTTTTTAGGGGCTCCTCCATATATTCAGGGTGTGTGTCTTTTTAGGGGTGCCTCCATATATTCAGGGTGTTATGATCTCTGCTTGTTCAGATATGAGGCTGGGCTGTCAGGTTCACCATTGCTTTATTGCAGGACACTTACTGTTATATACAGGCTTGGATAACTACAGGAACACAGGATCATGCATCTGCCTTCATAAATGCATCACACTAACTGACCCTGAAGATGGCTGCCGTGCCCTCTGACCTGTGTCATCCTGGGCGGAGCCACTAGTTAAAGTGATAGCACAGGTTTAGTATAGTCAGCTATAACACCTTCCTCCCACCCCAAAAACAAAACCAGAACAACATAACAAAAACCTAGTAACAAATCAACAACCAGAACAATCGAACACAGTTCATCTGAGGAACTTGGAGAGTGTCACTGAAAAACTGATGACTAGTCTTCTGAAGAAAATTGCGGGGCCAAATCATCATCCACATCTTTCCGGGCCCTACGCGAGGACCGACGGAAGTCTCTTATCCGTTCTTGAAGAAGTAAGCGGTCAGGAGGGCGTCGGTGACGTTGGGGACGCCCACCAGCAGGCGGGGTGTTGGAGGCGGTAGGATTGGATGAAAGATCAACTGGTGGGGTCAAGGAGGGTACAGAGGGGTCAGGGGGAACCTCTGAACCAGAGTCACAAATACCCACAGGAGACGAGTCCAAAGTTTCCGAGGCAACCCAGACACCATTCCAGATGTCCTCCGACGCATTAGATGTGGACACCGGACCCCGTAGGTTTGGGGACGTTAAGGGTTCAGGCACCCGTGAACGAGACCGTGGCTGGTCTACATGTCGTCTGGTAATGGAACCATCTTCCAGGCGGACTCTGTACATCTTGGGTCCCAAAGATTCTGCAACGGTAGCAGGTAGCCACCGAGTGTTGGCAGATCCATACGATCGAGTCCAGACCTCCAGGTGGGTTGCAAAAAAAGGAGACTCTTTGGACTTCACCATCTTTTCTTGGGATTGTAATACATGTTCATGAACGGTCTGAGGGCGAAGCATGTCAAAAGCAGTCCATGACTGTCTTCCCAACATAAGCTCAGCTGGTGTTGTACCAGTGGTGGCATGTGGTGTAGTTCTGTAAGTAAACAGGAAAGAGTCTAACTGCTGAGGCGATATGGACCTCTGGCTAGTCACAGCTACTGAGGCCTTGAAATAGTTCTTGAAAGTTTGTACAAACCGCTCTGCTTGCCCATTGGTGGCTGGGTGATAGGGGGCGGTTAATTTGTGCTTGATATTATGGACCGTAACAAAACTCTGGAACTCCTGACTTGTGAATTGGGCACCATTATCTGTGACAATCTCCCTGGGATACCCAAACGAAGCAAAAAGATGCAATAATATGGCAACTGTTGCCTTTGTAGTCAGCTGGGTAACTGGAATGACCTCTGGCCATTTTGAGTGGGCATCAATTATAATCAAGAAGGTTTGTCCCCTTATGGGACCCGCAAAATCCAAGTGAAGGCGAAACCAGGGAACCGTGGGCCAAGTCCAGGGTTGAATGCATCATCGAGGAGGGTCTCTGGCAGTTTGTGCACATCCTACACAAGCATTGACATATGCCGTGATATCTGCATCTATGTTCGGCCACCACACATAGCCCCGTGCTTTCTGTTTCATCCGCGTGGTTCCAGGGTGACTAGTATGTAGCAAGTCCAAGATGTGTCTCTGGAGGGTTTTTGGAATGACCACTCGGTCTCCCCATAAGACACAATTATCCTTCACAAACAATTCCATTTGCTTCCTGTAGTAAGGTTCATGTTCCTGTGATACCGTCGCAGGCCAGCCGTCTCGTATAAAGGTAAGCACGTTTGTCAGAAGGGTATCCTTCACAGTATGGGCTGCTATCTCTCTGGAAGTAAGGAGGTGTGAGGTGGTGTACCTACAACTCTTGACTGATGGTGTCGACTGTAGAGGCAGTTCTGTGAGACGGGACATTGCATCTGCATTTGCATTGTCATCATGACTTCGATACTGTATGCGGTAGCTGTATGCTCCCAAGAACAGGGCGTAGCGCTGGAGACGGGCTGCAGTTGTCTGAGAGATTCCTTTGCCAGGGCTAAAAATTTGAAGAAGCGGTTTATGATCCATTAAAATGGTAAACTCTCTACCATACAGGTGTAGCGATGTGTTAAAGTTTACTGTGGCAGTACCCATTTTTGGCCACAAGATGGAGACAATCACGAGTAAAGACCCTGGACACTCGAACTACATGTCCCGGCATGCTTTGCGAAGAAACAGGAAGTGGGTGGGTTTGTGGAGACGCTGTACATCCTGCACCTCGTGGAGAACAGGCAGAGCGCGCCAGGGAGCAGGGAGAGCGGATGCACGCCAGACACACAGAGAAGGAGAGACCAAAAGATAGGCCGGAGCGCAGACAGAGTGGATCGGTTTTAGGATTGGGTCACCCAGCCTTGCGGGAGACAGGCCTCACCATTACATTATCCGAGTGCAGTGCTGAGGAGAGAAGACCCCTCGAGTAAGGAGTACCGCGGTCGATGGAAGCGGGGAGCAGGCGGTAAACTGGCTGAGTCGCGGCTGACAGACAGAAGGCCAGACAACAGATCCGGGTGGGCGTCCCCAGTAAAAATCGAGCGGAGAGACGTCCTGGGTCAGCGGAATCTCGAGCTTGCGCTGGATGGGTGAGAGGCCCCCAAGGCCGTATGTGAATAAGAGCGTACGCTGCTGTTTTCTTTCTAAAACCCACAGGGCCCCAACTGACTAGTCGAAGACATCGATAAAGTAAACTCACTGGCCAGTTGAAAAGTACCCGGGTACCCTACACACACAAAACATACCATTTCACGTTCTGGGACTTAACCTGTGCAGGACTCAGTTTCTTTTTCCTATCCATACAAGGGGGCAAAGTTAAAGTTACATTCTGAACATTTTTCCTCTTTTTGTTCCCGCTGCGCGTTTACCGTGATACGAGAACTGTGTATTTTATTGTGTCCCGCTACGGGGTTTTTCCTCGAATTTCGTATCTTTTAATTTTCTGCTCGGTCGGGGTTTTTTTCCGAAAATACGAAGCCCTCGTGTTTTCGTTTCTTTTACCGCTACGCGTTTATCGTGTTACGAAAGTACTGTAAATCTTCCTGCATATACCGTGTCTCAAGAACTGCAAACCTTTTAGTAAACCTTTTTAATTATAAAACTGTTCAGCGTGTTGGAGTATATTTATTCCCTAGTGCGGGGAGACTGACCCGTGGTTCATTTTCAGCGGCTCCTTCGGGAGTGAGCGCTACACGTGGGGGCTCGTCCGGGATTCAGTCTCTGGAAAAACCGCATCTAAAGGGTTAAATATGGATCCAGACACTGCTGCCGAATGGTGTGGGGAGCACAGTAGTCAGTTAGCATGTTGCATAGTCATGGATATTCCTGCAGACACTTGGGCCGAAGATCAGATTCGCCAGGCCGTGGCCACGCTAGCACCAGATCATCGGGGGTTAATTCTGGACATTAAGAAAAACCCAGATACCTCTCACACGCATGTTCTTCTCGAATGGAGAAAAGGTATTCCAGCATGTTTTCGGGGCGCGAGCGTGAAGCTGACCGATGAGGTGGAAGTCCAACTGATTCAGCCAAGTGCGCCACGTGGCGAAGCCGAAAGTGTTCCCGCGCCCAGTCCGTTGGCCATGATCGGGCCTGAATTTATCGTGGCTATTGGAGATTTGCTGGCTAAATGTCAGAAAACAAGCCCTCCTCACACTAATTTCGGTTATCGACGGTTAAGGAACTTTACAGGAAATGTACCAACTCCGGCGGGAGAAGAAACCTTTGAGGAATGGGTGGAACAGGCGATGCAGGCACTGGATGAGTGGGACGTCCCTGAGGCCCAGAAAAAGCAAAGGATCACCGAGAGTTTAAAGGGACCTGCGTCAGAAGCGGTGAGAAACCTAAAACTGAGTAGAAAAGATTGTACTGCTTTGGATTATCTGAACGTTCTTGAAGAAGTGTTTGGGCGAACAGAAAAGGCAGCGGAACTAGTATATCAGTACGAACACACCTATCAGAGAGAGGTGAGAGAATGATTGATTACATGAGGCGCTTGGATAAGATTCTGCACCAAATACTCCTCAAGAAAGGGGCCAAACCGGCTGACGTAGATAAGATACGAATAAAGCAGATCCTGAGGGGCTCTCAACCGTTAGATCCGGTGATGATGCAGCTGAGAAGCAGAGCAGTCAATCAAGAGTTGAAGTACCTGGAACTGATCCGAGTTGTACGAGAGGAGGAGGCTCTGCTGGAAGAGAAATCCTTCAGGCGGGGAGAAAGGGCTTATGCACAACCTGCAAGATATAACGATGGTCTGCAGCCTGAAAACGACTCGTTAGACACCTATGGATCTGACCTGGATGAACAGGAGCAGTTAGTCGGTTTTAAATTCGTCGAAAAGGCTGCTAAAGAATCGAACTCTTCTGAACGAAGCGAGTTGTTCAAAACTGTAAAGAAGGTACAGGAAGCTCAAACTGAACTGCAGAAAGCGCACGCTGAACTGTGCAGGGTGTTGATGAAGGTGACCGAGATGCAGGGGGAAAATGCAAAAGTTCCTAACAGGTATGCAGACGACTGAAGTTGCCGTGGCGTCTGGTTCAAATCTCTTATTAGAACCGCAACAAGCAACTGTGTCTCCACTTTCGAGGAAGAGATGTTTCGGTTGTGGAGAAATGGGCCATTTCCGTGCGCAGTGTAAAGGCCGGAAGCCTGAGAAGGATAAAGTTGAGTGGCTGCTGAAAGCCTAGAGGACTGTTATCTACTCCACCAGCGGGAAACGCCAGAGGGCACCAGTAAAGGAGCAACCTAGGTGCCCAGAAGTTGAATCTCGCTCCAAGAACCAATTTAAAACTAAAGGGCAAGAGGGCCCAAAGTTAAGCAAACTGCTGAGCCTGCCAGAATGGAAAGAGTCACTCCCTTAGCATCCGGGTCTACGTCATGGGGAAGCAATGCACACCCAAAACCTGCACGGGCCAAGAAAAAGGCCAGGGTCCAGCAAACTGGGTCTAAGCGTCCGGATACCTCCACCAAGTTTCCTGACCAGCTGATAGGTCTTCTCCGATTGTGCCAATCCAAGTGGAGGGAGTCTACACCAAAGCTCTGTTAGATTCAGGGGCTCAAGTGACTTTGATTTATAAAGACTTCTATGAGAAACACTTAAAGCACATTCCTCTGCAAGAATTGAAGGACTTTGGAAATATGGGGTATCGGCACTGAGAAACTCCCTTATGACGGTATCTGCAAGTAAGGTTGGAGATCGGATCTGAAGTTATCGGACAGTCCGGAGGCTGTGACGCTTGGCCATTGTGTGCCCCGACCCTCGGAGCGAACAGAAGCTCTCTGATAGTGGGGACAAATACGGACCTAGTGCGGCGTCTCCTGACCCCCATCGTAGTGGAAGAAGGGTCAACTCAAGGAGTGCACCCATGTTACGACCGGTCTATCAGAGGATGGTTGAAGAACGGAAAGCACCTGCTGAGGTGGGAAGACTGTGGAGACTGGGTGGGACAGAGAAGGTTCTGCAAGCAGGAGAAGTAGCGAGCTTCCGGGTTTCAGTCAAGTTGAACGGATCGCAACCAGGCCCCTATGTGGTGCTGGGAACCGATGTCAGTCATGGGAGTGAAACCGGAGTCGAAGTAATTCCTGAAATAATCTCCACAAAAGCCTTGAAGAGAACACGAGGAAGAGTCTCGGTCAGTGTGTGCAATGTGACAGATTCTCCAGTAGTCCTTAAAGCGCGAATGCCTATCGGGCAAGTAGAGTCTGCTACACCCCTCTCCACTGATTTAGGAGGGGAGTGGATAAAGAGATTCCAGATGAAAGATTCTACCCTAAAGACGCCCCTATTTCACCTGAGTGGAAGAAACGTCTTCAGTCTCAAGTTCTAAAGTGGAAAGAATTATTCTCGAAAGATGAGTTCGATGTGGGCCTGGCTAAGAGTACGGAACATCGCATTCGGTTGCAAGAAGACAAGCCGTTTCGTGAAAGGTCAAGGCGAGTTCCGCTGGGAGACTTGGATGATCTGCGAGAACAGCTAAATGAGTTGCAGAGAACCAATGTGATTCAAGAGTCCAGAAGCCCATATGCATCTCCATAGTGCTGGTCAGGAAGAAGAATGGTTCTGTCCGCTTGTGCATAGACTATCGCACCCTGAACCGAAGAACCATCCCCGACCAATACGCCACTCCTCGGATTGAAGATGCCTTACAGTGTTTGTCTGGAGCAAAGTGGTTCAGTGTATTAGACCTGCGAAGCGGATATCATCAGATACCGATGCACCCTGAAGACAAAAGAAAACTGCGTTCATTTGTCCACTGGGGTTCTTTGAGTTCAATAGAATGCCTCAAGGTCTGACGGGAGCTCCAGCCACGTTCCAACGGTTGATGGAGAAGACAGTCGGGATATGAATCTAATCGAAGTGTTAGTGTACCTGGATGACATAATTGTGTTCGGGAAGACTCTGGAAGAGCATGAGCAACGTTTGGAGAAGGTCTTGAAGAGGCTCCATGAAGAGGGGTTGAAATTGTCTCTGGAGAAATGCCAGTTCTGTTTACCGTCAGTCACATATCTGGGACACGTGGTCTCGGCAGAAGGTGTTTCGACAGATCCTCGAAAGTTGGAGGCCGTAGCTTCTTGGCCTAGACCTCGAAACGTCACTGAACTTAGATCTTTCTTGGGATTCTGCTCATACTATCGAAGATTTGTGGGAGGATTTGCAAAGATAGCTCAGCCGCTGAACAAACTCCTACAGAAAGAAACCACCGAAGAAGGCTGTAAGGTCTCTGACCAAAACCCCTCCGCTCCAGGACCAAGGAAAGCTAAAGAGTCCATACAAGGTGAATGGACTAGTCAATGTGAAGGTGCGTTTGTGAAGCTGAAAGAGAATCTAACCCGAGCTCCTGTTCTGGCCTACGCGGACCCTCACAAGCCGTATGAACTACATGTGGATGCCAGCCGAGAAGGTCTGGGAGGAGTCCTATATCAGGAGTATGATGGATTGCTGAGGCCTGTGGCGTACGTGAGCCGGAGCCTTGCGCCTTCTGAGAAGAACTATCCTACTCACAAACTGGAGTTCCTAGCCTTGAAGTGGGCAGTGGTGGACAAGTTGAAAGACTATCTGTATGGAGCTGAGTTCGTGATTAAGACGGATAATAATCCTCTCACCTATATCCTTACTACTGCGAAACTGGACGCAACGGGACATCGGTGGTTGGCCGCTCTGTCAGGGTTTCGGTTAGCCTGAAGTATCGCCCTGGGGTGAACAATCGAGATGCTGATGCTTTATCACGAAGACCCTACACTACAGAATGGACTCAGGTGACTCCAGACGGGGTGCAAGCTTTGTGTCAAGGAACAGAACGCCGGGTCAAGGGAGGAGTTGAAGCGGAGGCCATAGGAGTCATGGCCGCGGCTGTTCCTGAGTTCTACTGTAACCCTACGCAATTGAGGGATGAAAGTCTACCTACCTTTTCCAAGCAGGACCTGAAAGCGGATCAAGCTAGAGACCCTTTGATTGCATTGACCATAAAGGCCTGACTGCAAACCAGCGAGAGATTCTGTTAACCAATTCCCCGGATGGAGCCAGATTGGTTTACAAAGAGTGGGAGCGGTTGAAGATGTTGGATGGGGTGGTCTACCGAAGGGGCCCCTCGGCCAATTCCGAAGAGATTCAACAGTTATTTCTCCCCACTAAACCAGGGAGAGTGTGTTGCGATCATTATGATGAGCATGGACATTTGGGTGCTGAGAGAACTTTTAAGTTGGTGCGAGATAGGTTTTATTGGCCTTGCATGAGGGCTGAAGTTGAGAGTTATTGCCATTCCTGTCTGAGGTGCATTCAGAGGAAGACTCTACCAACCCGAGCTGCTCCAATGAGCCATCTACAGAGTCAGGGACCCTTGGATTTGGTGTGCATTGACTTCCTGTGCTTAGAGCCGGATGCTAGTGGGCAAGGGAACATTCTGATAGTGACTGATCACTTTACCCGTTATGCCCAAGCTTTTTCTACAAAAGACCAACGCGCTCCGACAGTGGCGAAGGTGTTGATGGAAAAGTTCTTTGTTCATTACGGCCTACCAAGAAGAATACACTCTGATCAGGGAAGAGACTTTGAAAGTAGATTGGTCGGGCAATTGCTGGAGTTGTTGGGAATTCAGAAGACTCGAACTACGCCATACCACCCTCAAGGTGATGCTCAGCCTGAAAGGTTTAAATCGCACGCTGCTAAATATGCTGGGGACTTTGTCTAATGTAGAGAAGCAGAGTTGGAGTCGTCATATAGCTACTCTGGTGCATGCATATAACAGTACGGAGGAGTGATGCAACGGGATATTCACCGTACCGTCTTATGTTCGGAAGAGAAGCTCGACTGCCGGTTGATTTGGCATTTGGGTTATCTCTAGACCAGACGTCAGTAGCTTCTCATAGGAACTACGTGGATAGACTTCGGAGGAGGAATCTGGCTTCTGCGTTTGAACAGGCCCGTTTGACTTCAGGTAACAGGGAGCAAAGGAACAAGAAGAACTATGATTTGAAGGTTCGAATACAGGATCTACAACCGCGGTGATAGGGTTCTGTTGAAGAATTTGGGTGCTGCTGCGAGACACAAGCTGGCGATAGATGGAGTTCTCAGGTTTACATTGTTTGCAAAACAACTGCCAGGTCTGCCGGTGTATCAGATTCGCCCTGATGGAAAGGCTGGTTCCTCAAGAATTGGCACCGGAAATCACTTGTTACTTTGAGAGAGGCTGTGAGGATACCAGTGGAAAACGAACTTCCTCCGGCGAATCCGCATGCTCCACGTGTTCCTCCTGTTACTCGGTTCACAGACTCGGGTTGTTGGAGAGAGCGAAAGAGACAGCGACGAAGAGAGTTTCTGTTTAGATTGGATGCGCTCGCCAGAACCTGAAGAGGTTGTTCCAGTTCCTGGTCAGTGGGAAAGTAACTTGAGGGCTGAAGCTCCTGAATTTCAGTGGGAATTCCCCGAGAATATGGAACTCCCTGAAACCCTTGAACTTCCGTTAAGGGTCCCGGATACTGTTGGAGCCCGCTGTAGCTCCTGAAGACGAGCCTTACGATTATAGTTCTCTATGCCTTCCCTGGAGGAGATCGTACTCAGAGGAAGTGTCTGCTCCAGTGGCCGACATAAGGACTGAGCCTATACCTATAGTACTTCCACCTGAAGAGGAACGGAAGGAGCCTGAACAGAAACGCTCTATTCGACCGCCCCAGCGACTTACCTATGACTCACCAGGACATAGCACTGAAGAGGCCATCACCACTGTGCAGAGATTGCCCGAAGTGTCTGCTATGTTAGCTGAGGTAGCCCAGAACATGAGTCAGCTTGAGAAAGTGTTTCTAACCCACTGCATGTATGCTGCTGAACCTGTATATGCTGTATAAACTGTGTGCATATTGTAAAAGGATAATGTAATTGTTGTACCTCCTTGGAGAGACCAAGAGTTCTAGGAGGGGAGAGTGTAGCGATGTGTTAAAGTTTACTGTGGCAGTACCCATTTTTGGCCACAAGATGGAGACAATCACGAGTAAAGACCCTGGACACTCGAACTACATGTCCCGGCATGCTTTGCGAAGAAACAGGAAGTGGGTGGGTTTGTGGAGACGCTGTACATCCTGCACCTCGTGGAGAACAGGCAGAGCGCGCCAGGGAGCAGGGGAGAGCGGATGCACGCCAGACACACAGAGAAGGAGAGACCAAAAGATAGGCCGGAGCGCAGACAGAGTGGATCGGTTTTAGGATTGGGTCACCCAGCCTTGCGGGAGACAGGCCTCACCATTACATTATCCGAGTGCAGTGCTGAGGAGAGAAGACCCCTCGAGTAAGGAGTACCGGCGGTCGATGGAAGCGGGGAGCAGCGGTAAACTGGCTGAGTCGCGGCTGACAGACAGAAGGCCAGACAACAGATCCGGTGGTCGGCGTCCCCAGTAAAAATCGAGCGAGAGACGTCCTGGGTCAGCGGAATCTGCGAGCTTGCGCTGGATGGGTGAGAGGCCCCCAAGGCCGTATGTGAATAAGAAGAGGTACGCTGCTGTTTTCTTTCTAAAACCCACAGGGCCCCAACTGACTAGGGTCGAAGACATCGATAAAGTAAACTCACTGGCCAGTTGAAAAGTACCCGGTACCCTACACACACAAACCATACCATTTCACGTTCTGGGACTTAACCTGTGCAGGACTCAGTTTCCTTTTTCCTATCCATACAAGGGGGCAAAGTTAAAGTTACATTCTGAACATTTTTCCTCTTTTTGTTCCCGCTGCGCGTTTACCGTGATACGAGAACTGTGTATTTTAATTGTGTCCCGCTACGGGGTTTTTCCTCGAATTTCGTATCTTTTAATTTTCTGCTCGGTCGGGTTTTTTTCCGAAAATACGAAGCCCTCGTGTTTTCGTTTCTTTTACCGCTACGCGTTTATCGTGTTACGAAAGTACTGTAAATCTTCCTGCATATACCGTGTCTCAAGAACTGCAAACCTTTTAGTAAACCTTTTTAATTATAAAACTGTTCAGCGTGTTGGAGTATATTTATTCCCTAGTGCGGGGAGACTGACCCGTGGTTCATTTTCAGCGGCTCCTTCGGGAGTGAGCGCTACACAGGTAAAGGTGAAACTTCCGAATTGCCCATATCAATGCAAGTGCCTCTTTATCAATTTGAGAGTACTTGCTCTCTGTCTTCGTCAAGGATCTGGAGGCGAAGGCCACCGGTTTCTCAGAGCCATCCGGTAGGATGTGGGAAAGAACAGCCCCAGACCATAAGGAGAGGCATCACAAGCCAGGGTGAGAGGCTTCTGGAGGTCGTAGTGCACAAGCATACGTGACGCTAACAGTTTCCGTTTAGAGGACTCAAAAGCATGTTGACATTTAGCTGACCAGTCCCACCTGGAGTGTTTCTCCAGGAGCTTATGCAGTGGAAAAATGTTGAGCAAGGTCTGGAAGAAATTTATTATAGTAGTTAAGGCAGGCCAAGGTAGGATCGTAGTTGATGGACACTTGTTGGGGCTGGAGCTTTGACTAAAGCATCGACCTTGTCTTCAGCAGTATGAATGCCCTCTGCATCTACTAAGTGGCCACAAAACTCCAATTTAGGCACCATGAATTTACATTTTGTCAAATTTACCTTGAGACCTTGGTCTGAAGTCTTTGTAAAACGAGCTCTACATTCTGCTTGTGTTCTTGGTCCGTGCGACCAGTGATGAGCATGTCATCTAATAGACACTGAGTGAAGGGAATGTCTGCTAAAATTTCATCCATCTTTCTTTGGCAGATGGCTGGTGCAGATGCAATGCAAAACACCATTCGATTGTATTCGTACAAACCCCTGTGAGTGTTAATGGTGAGGTATTTTCGAGAAGAGGGGTGGACCTCAAACTGTAAGTAAGCTTGTCGTAGATCAATCTTAGTGAACTTTTGTCCCCCAGCAAGTGAAGCGAAGATATCATCTACTCTGGGTAGAGGATACTGGTCAACCTCCAGTTGGCTATTCAGTACCATACGAAAATCCCCACAGATGCGCAATTCACCATTTGATTTCTTTACTGGAATAATAGGTGATGCCCAAGCACTGCGCTCTACCTTGGAAATGACACCCTGTTCTTCTAGCCGGATTAGTTCAGCGTCCACTCCCGCTCTAAGGGCAAACGGTACTGTCCGAGCCTTGAAGAATTTTGGATGAGCATCCGGTTTCAGCTTGAGCCTCACACAGTCATTTTTGATTTTCCCTAACTCGTCAACGAAAACCTCAGGGAAACGCTGTTTTAAGGATTCCACCCATCCATCATCATGTCCTGACGGAACTGTCAGGGTGTTGCAAGGATTCTTGATGATATCTGGCATTCCCAGATGAGTGATCCAATCTCTGCCAAAGAGAGGCGGTCCTCCATTTCTCAGGATATATATTGGTAGTCTGTTTGTCTGGCCCTTGTATGATACCTTTACCTTTGCACAACCAAGTGGATGGAGTACTTGCATTGAGTAGGTCTGCAGCTTTATTGGAGTGGGGCGGACAGTTTCCTGGATCTGAAGGTGTTTCCACTGTTTTTGTGTGATAACTGACACTGCAGCTCCTGTATCAACGTCCATCTTTAGTCTCTTCCCTTCAATGGTTACTTGTACTGTCATTGCAGGGTGTGACGAGTGGAGACGATGTATAGATAAACTATGTAATGCCTCATCGTTGTCTGAGTCAGATAAAGATGATGTAAGTTTCTGTACCTTGTAAGTCTTCTTCTTAGGGTACCGCGGCTTTTGTCCTTGTACATTCCTATTACGGCAAACCCGTTTGAGATGGCCCATTTTTCCACATTGATGACAAGGTTGATCCTTAAACAGACAGGTTTTGGAGTCGTGGTCTGTATTACCGCACCGGTAACAAGCTGGCGTGGGTTTGGGTCTGTATCTCCAGTTGGTTGTAGCAACTGCGGTTCTGAAAACGTCCTCTTTCACGCCTTCTTTGAGGATCTGAGGGTGCAATTCCTCCGTATCCCTGACAGCCATCTCCATGACTGATGCTATCTCAACTGCGCTTGTAAGGGTGAGTCCCTTTGCTGTCAGAAGTTTCCTTTGAATCGTTTCACTATGCAGTCCCAGGACAACTTGTCTCTCAAAGCTGTCGGTAGGTACTCCCCAAATGAACAGGTGGAGGCCAATTTGCGAAGGGCCACCACATAGGCTTTAATACCTTCACCCGGCTGCTGCTGCTGCTGTTGATAAAAACGAAATCTTTCTGCAATTTCCAGCGGTTTTGGCTGAAAGTGATCCTCTAATAGTTTCAGGAGTTCCTGTAGAGCCTTGCTTGCTGGTTTCTCAGGGAACAGAAGGTCTCTTAGAGTGTCATATGTGTTAGCCCCCACGGCTGTGAGAAACACTGCAACCTGTCTCTCAGGGGGTGTTACCTGTCTCTCAGGGGGTGCTCCCTGTCTCTCAGGGGGTGTTACCTGTCTCTCAGGGGGTGTTACCTGTCTCTCAGGGGGTATGGTGTTAGCACTGAAGTACTGCTCTAATCTCTCAGCCCAGGAGCTCCAGGAAGTTTTCTCTCCATCAAACTCAGTTAATGTGCCTATCAGTGCCATGATCTTGCTGCTGGATGGCAGTGTGTGCTTTATCTGGCTTTCAATCCCTGTTTTTTCTTCTTTTTTTTTTCTTCTCAGGCTGAGCAGGCCTTTACAAATCTCATTCTCGTCGCCACTGTTATGCTCTCTGCTTGTTCAGATATGAGGCTGTCAGGTTCAGCATTGCTTTATTGCAGGACACTTACTGTTATATACAGGCTTGGATAACTACAGGAACACAGGATCCTGCATCTGCCTTCATAACTGCATCACATTAACTGACCCTGAAGATGGCTGCCGTGCCCTCTGACCTGTGTCATCCTGGGCGGAGCCACTAGTTAAAGTGATAGCACAGGTTTAGTATAGTCAGCTATAACACAGGGTGTGCGGGTGTCTTTTTAGGGGTTCCTCCATATATTCAGGTTGCGTGGGTGTCATTTTAGGGGGTTCCTTCATATATTCAGGGTGTGTGGGTGTGTTTTTAGGGGCTCCTCCCTATATTCAGGGTGTGCGGGTGTGTTTTTAGGGGTTCCTTCATATATTCAGGGTGTGCGGGTCTGTTTTTAGGGGCTCCTCCACATATTCAGGTTGTGCAAGTGTTTGTTTAGGGGTTCCTCCATATATTCATGGTGTGCGGGTGTATTTTTAGGGGCTCCTCCATATTTCAGGGTGTGCGGGTGTACTTAGGGGCTCCTCCATATATTCAGGGTGTTCGGCTGTGTTTTTAGGGGTTCCTCCATATATTCAGGGTGTGCGCGTGTATTTTTAGGGGCTCCTCTATATATTCAGGGTGTGCGTGTGTGTGTTTTTAGGGGTTCCTCCATATATTCAGGGTGTGCGTGTGTGTTTTTAGGGGTTCCTCCATATATTCAGGATGTGTGGGTGTCTTTTTTAGGGGTTCCTCCATAAATTCAGGGTGTGCGGGTGTCTTTTTAGGGGTTCCTCCATAAATTCAGGGTGTTCGGGTGTCTTTTTAGGGGCTCCTATATATATTCAGGGTGTGTGGGGGTATTTTTAGGGGTGCCTCCATATATTCGAGATGTGCGGGTGTCTTTTTTAGGGGTTCCTCCATATATTCAGGATGTGCGGGTGTCTTTTTTAGGAGTTCCTCCATATATTCAGGGTGTGCGGGTGTCTTTTTAGGGGCTCCTCCATATATTCAGAATGTGCGGGTGTCTTTAGGGGTTCCTCCATATATTCAGGGTGTGTGGGTGTCTTTTTAGGGGCTCCTCCATATATTCAGGGTGTGCGGGTGTCTTTTTAGGGGTGCTTCCATATATTCAGAGTGTGCGGGTGTCTTTAGGGGTTCCTCTATATATTCAGGGTGTGTGGGTGTCTTTTTAGGGGCTCCTCCATATATTCAGGGTGTGCGGGTGTCATTTTAGGGGTTCCTTCATATATTCAGGGTGTGCGGGTGTCTTTTTAGGGGTTCCTCCATATATTCAGGGTGTGCGGGTGTCTTTAGGGGTTCCTCTATATATTCAGGGTGTGTGGGTGTCTTTTTAGGGGCTCCTCCATATATTCATGTTGTGTGGGTGTCTTTTTAGGGGCTCCTCCATATATTCAGGGTGTGCGGGTGTCTTTTTAGGGGCTCCTCCATATATTCATGTTGTGTGGGTGTCTTTTTAGGGGTTCCTCCATATATTCAGGGTGTGCGGGTGTCTTTAGGGGTTCCTCCATATTTTCAGGGTGTGCGGGTGTCTTTTTATGTGATGTATGGGTTGATAGACTGTGTATGAATATATGGTGTGTGTGTATTGTGAGGTATCGACTGTTGTTGGTTGTGAATGATGCATTGCTTTTCTTCTGCCTTCCTACTTCCTGTTCTGCTCTGAGGTGATTACTCACTTCCTGTTGTCAGTTGGGGGGAATGTGGTAGATGTAAAATGGCGGCTGAAGCAGAGCAGTGTTATGAGGCAGCTCTGTGAGGAAACTGGTCTACACCGATTAATAAACTACAACTTGCTTATACGGAAGTAAGTGACTGTTTCTATAAAAGTCAACCAATTAAGTAAGAATATATACACGGTTGTGGAAAACATCACATTTTAGGGGCTCCTCCATATATTCAGGGTGTGAGGGTGTCATTTTAGGGGCTCCTCCATATATCCAGGATGTGCGGGTGTCTTTTTTAGGGGTTCCTCCATATATTCAGGGTGTGCGGGTGTCCTTTTAGGGGCTCCTCCATATATTCAGGGTGTGTGGGTGTGTTTTTAGGGGCTCCTCAATATATTCAGGGTGTGTGGGTGTCGTTTTAGGGGCTTCTCTATATATTCAGGATGTGTGGATGTCTTTTTAGGGGTTCTTCCAACCTTCTCCATATATTCAGGGTGTGCGGGTGTATTTTTAGGGTCTCCTCCATATATTCAGGGTGTGCGGGTGTATTTTTAGTGGTTCCTCCATATATTCAGGGTGTGCGGGTGTCTTTTTAGGGGCTCCTCCATATATTCAGGGTGTGCGGGTGTCTTTGTAAGGGGTTCCTCCATATATTCAGGGTGTGGATGTCTTTTTAGGGGTTCCTCCAACCTTCTCCATATATTCAGGGTGTGCGGGTGTCTTTCGGGGCTCCTCCATATATTCAGTGTGTGCGGGGGTGTCTTTAGGGGCTCCTCCATATATTCAGCGTGTGCGAGTGTATTTTTAGGGTCTCCTCCATATATTCAGGGTGTGCGGGTGTGTTTTTAGGGGTTCCTCCATATATTCAGGGTGTGCGGGTGTGTTTTTAGGGGTTCCTCCATATATTCAGGGTGTCTTTTTTAGGGGTTCCTCCATATATTCAGGGTGTGCGGGTGTCTTTTTAGGGGCTCCTCCATATATTCAGGGTGTGTGGGTGTCTTTATAGGGGTTCCTCCATATATTCTGGGTGTGCGGGTGTCTTTATAGGGGTTCCTCCATATATTCTGGGTGTGCGGGTGCCTTTTTAGGGGCTCCTCCATATATTCAGGGTGTGTGTGTGTCTTTTTAGGGGTGCCTCCATATATTCAGGGTGTGCGGGTGTCTTTTTAGGGGTTCCTCCATATATTCAGGTTGCGTGGGTGTCATTTTAGGGGGTTCCTTCATATATTCAGGGTGTGTGGGTGTGTTTTTAGGGGCTCCTCCCTATATTCAGGGTGTGCGGGTGTGTTTTTAGGGGTTCCTTCATATATTCAGGGTGTGCGGGTCTGTTTTTAGGGGCTCCTCCACATATTCAGGTTGTGCAGGTGTTTGTTTAGGGGTTCCTCCATATATTCATGGTGTGCGGGTGTATTTTTAGGGGCTCCTCCATATTTTCAGGGTGTGCGGGTGTACTTAGGGGCTCCTCCATATATTCAGGGTGTTCGGGTGTGTTTTTAGGGGTTCCTCCATATATTCAGGGTGTGCGGGTGTCTTTTTAGGGGTCCTCCATATATTCAGGGTGTGTGGGGGTATTTTTAGGGGTGCCTCCATATATTCGAGATGTGCGGGTGTCTTTTTTAGGGGTTCCTCCATATATTCAGGGTGTGCGGGTGTCTTTTTAGGGGCTCCTCCATATATTCAGGATGTGCGGGTGTCTTTTAGGGGGTTCCTCCATATATTCAGGGTGTGCGGGTGTGTTTTTAGGGGTTCCTCCATATATTCAGGGTGTCGGGGTGTATTTTTAGGGTCTCCTCCATATATTCAGGGTGTGTGGGTGTCTTTTTAGGGGTTCCTCCATATATCAGGGTGTGTGGGTGTCTTTTTAGGGGCTCCTCCATATATTCAGGGTGTTCGGGTGTGTTTTTAGGGGGTTCCTCTATATATTCAGGGTGTGTGGTGTCTTTTTAGGGGCTCCTCCATATATTCAGGGTGTGCGGGTGTATTTTTAGGGTCTCCTCCATATATTCAGGGTGTGCGGGTGTGTTTTTAGGGGTTCCTCCATATATTCAGGGTGTGCGGGTGTATTTTTAGGGGTTCCTCCATATATTCAGGGTGTCTTTTTTAGGGGTTCCTCCATATATTCAGGTGTGCGGGGTTCTTTTAGGGGCTCCTCCATATATTCAGGTGTGTTGGTGTCTTTATAGGGGTTCCTCCATATATTCTGGGTGTGCGGTGTCTTTATAGGGGTTCCTCCATATATTCTGGTGTGCGGGTGCCTTTTTAGGGGCTCCTCCATATATTCAGGGTGTGTGTGTGTGTCTTTTTTAGGGGTGCCTCCATATATTCAGGGGTCGGGTGTCTTTTTTAGGGGTTCCTCCATATATTCAGGTTGCGTGGGTGTCATTTTAGGGGTTCCTTCATATATTCAGGGTGTGTGGGTGTGTTTTTAGGGGCTCCTCCCTATATTCAGGGTGTGCGGGTGTTTTTTAGGGGTTCCTTCATATATTCAGGGTGTGCGGGTCTGTTTTTAGGGGCTCCTCCACATATTCAGGTTGTGCAGGTGTTTGTTTAGGGGTTCCTCCATATATTCATGGTGTGCGGGTGTATTTTTAGGGGCTCCTCCATATTTTCAGGGTGTGCGGGTGTCTTTTTAGGGGTCCTCCATATATTCAGGGTGTGTGGGGGTATTTTTAGGGGTGCCTCCATATATTCGAGATGTGCGGGTGTCTTTTTTAGGGGTTCCTCCATATATTCAGGGTGTGCGGGTGTCTTTTTAGGGGCTCCTCCATATATTCAGGGTGTGCGGGTGTGTTGTTAGGGGTTCCTCCATATATTCAGGGTGTGTGGGTGTATTTTTAGGGGTTCCTCCATATATTCAGGGTGTGTGGGTGTCTTTTTAGGGATTCCTCTATATATTCAGGGTGTGTGGGTGTCTTTTTAGGGGCTCCTCCATATATTCAGGGTGTTCGGGTGTCTTTAGGGGTTCCTCTATATATTCAGGGTGTGTGGGTGTCTTTTTAGGGGCTCCTCCATATATTCAGGGTGTGCGGGTGTCGTTTTAGGGGCTCCTCCATATATTCAGGGTGTGCGGGTGTCTTTTTAGGGGCTCCTCCATATATTCATGTTGTGTGGGTGTCTTTTTAGTGGTTCCTCCATATATTCAGGGTGTGCGGGTGTCTTTAGGGGTTCCTCCATATATTCAGGGTGTGCGGGTGTCTTTTTATGTGATGTATGGGTTGATAGACTGTGTATGAATATATGGTGTGTGTGTATTGTGAGGTATCGACTGTTGTTGGTTGTGAATGATGCATTGCTTTTCTTCTGCCTTCCTACTTCCTGTTCTGCTCTGAGGTGATTACTCACTTCCTGTTGTCAGTTGGGGGGAATGTTCTGGTAGATGTAAAATGGCGGCTGAAGCAGAGCAGTGTTATGAGGCAGCTCTGTGAGGAAACTGGTCTACACCGATTAATAAACTACAACTTGCTTATACGGAAGTAAGGGACTGTCTCTATAAAAGTCAACCAATTAAGTAAGAATATATACACAATTGTGGAAAACATCACATTTTAGGGGCTCCTCCATATATTCAGGGTGTCATTTTAGGGGCTCCACCATATATCCAGGATGTGCGGGTGTCTTTTTTAGGGGCTCCTCCATATATTCAGGGTGTGTGGGTGTGTTTTTAGGGGCTCCTCAATATATTCAGGGTGTGTGGGTGTCGTTTTAGGGGCTCCTCCATATATTCAGGGTGTGTGGATGTCTTTTTAGGGGTTCTTCCAACCTTCTCCATATATTCAGGGTGTGCGGGTGTATTTTTAGGGTCTCCTCCATATATTCAGGGTGTGCGGGTGTGTTTTTAGGGGCTCCTCCCTATATTCAGGGTGTGCGGGTGTATTTTTAGGGGTTCCTCCATATATTCTGGGTGTGTGGGTGTCTTTTTAGGGGTGCCTCCATATATTCAGGGTGCGCGGGTGTCTTTTTAGGGGTTCCTCCATATATTCAGGTTACGTGGGTGTCATTTTAGGGGTTCCTTCATATATTCAGGGTGTGTGGGTGTGTTTTTAGGGGCTCCTCTATACAGGGTGTGTGTTGCTAGGGGTTCCTCCATATATTCAGGGTGTGCGGGTGTGTTTTTAGCGGTTCCTCTTTATATTCAGGGTGTGCTTGTGTGTTGTTAGGGGCTCCTCCATATGTTTGTGGATCTGCTATCTGTTTGGCGTCTGTGTTTTGTTTAAGTCCCATTTTATTTCAAGAACTGTATTTGCATATTTTGTTATATTTTCGAACAGGGTTATTCAAAGAGATTCGAAACGTCACCGCACGTTCGGCGACTTTTCGTTCTCTTCAATTCGGTTAGTTTTGCCGATCCCATTTCGGTGACCCTGCGGTGTATTCAGCAAACACCACAGGGTCCCCGAATTGCAGGGAAAGCTGCCGCAAACCCGACGAAAACTAATCGCAAAACCCACCGAATGCACGCCGAAAAGCCACAAAAACATCTGGATTAACCTGACGAAAACCACAGAAAAACCCGAACAGGAGCCGATCGATCGCAGCCTTCGACACAGCAGAAGAGGCAGTGAATAAATTAGGAAAACAGTTTGAATGATTGAAAAGTGAAACGCTGTTTGCAAAGAAACTACTGAGCGAAAATGTCTGAAATTTACATATAATCCAATGAATGATAATAAAAAGGGCTGTTACAGAAAAAGTAAGTAAACTTAAAAAAAAATAAATCAGAAAAAAGCTTAAAATATCATAAAAAATCTATAAATAGACTTTTTGCTGCAGAATTTTATAATAAACGGTTTATTAGATATTGGATTAAAACGGGAATATTTTTAACATTGAAGCCTATGGGATTCTCCTGAATAAACCTGCCGAATTAAACCACCGAATGGCAGGGCATTAGGGGAACCTTTCACTGCTGGTTTGTGTTCTCTGAACAGCCGAAGCATTGCTTTTTTATGGGGATTTCACTGCCCTCGAACAGGCACCGTATGTGCAGGCAATTCGCCAGAATTTGGCGAATTGCCTGCTCTCTGGATAGCCGAATGGTCAGGAAAGGTAACCGAACACTGATTTTCAGCGTTCGGTTACCTTTCTCAAGCAATTCAGATCTCTTTGAATAACCCTGTATGTCTTGGTTTATGTGATCCTGACACTGTGATGTTTGGAGCTGTTAACCCCTTGTTCACCCTCCCTTCGCACGTGATGACTGGACAGACAGCGGGTGGTTGTCACATGGGTGTATAAATTTATCCCCCAGCAGTGAGTCTGTAACGTGTAATAAACGCCGGTATAAATCGCTCGCTCTGACACTTTTCTCGTTATAAATTACCTTTTTATATAACTGATCCTGATTGGTCGGGACCTTTTTCTCTGTGATGTTGGGCTCCGCCTTCGGCGTCATTTCGTAAAAATCCAGGAGCCTCAGCTGCCATTTGTAATGCCGTGTAGAGAATGTGGCCCCTCGTGTGTTGTCGTGGTGTGTGTGCCATGTGGATATCAATGAGGAGTTGCACTAGTTCAGGTGGGAAACTCGTGATATAATGAATAGGCCGGGCTCCGTTTCTTAATGCATCGTTACAGGGCAGGTTTTTGTGACGGGTCACTGTTATAGCCAACTGTACTATACATGTGCTGTCACTTTAACTAGAGGCTCCGCCCAAGGATGACACAGGTTGGAGGTCACGGCAGCCATCTTCATCGAGTCAGTGTGTTGCAGTTCAGAACGAAGATGCTCAATACTAAGCCTGTATTTAACCGATACAGGTTATTCCGAGAGCACCGATATGTCACCGTAACTACTATAATAAATTTCTTCCAGACCTTGCTCATACATTGTTTCCACTGCATAAGCTCCTGGAGAAACACTCCAGGTGGGACTGGTCAGCTAAATGTCAACATGCTTTTGAGTCCTCTAAACGGAAACTGTTAGCGTCACGTATGCTTGTGCACTACGACCTCCAGAAGCCTCTCACCCCGGCTTGTGATGCCTCTCCTTATGGTCTGGGCGCTGTTCTTTCCCACATCCTACCGGATGGCTCTGAGAAACCGGTGGCCTTTGCCTCCAGATCCTTGACGAAGACAGAGAGCAATTACACTCAAATGGATAAAGAGGCCCTTGCATTGATATGGGCAATTCGGAAGTTTCACCTTTACCTGTTATGGTAGAGAGTTTACCATATTAACGGATCCTAAACCGCTTCTTCAGACTTTTAGCCCTGACAAAGGAATCTCTCAGACAACTGCAGAACCCCGTCTCCAGCGCTACGCCCTGTTCTTGGGGGCATACAGCTACTGCATACAGTATCGAAGTCATGATGCCAATGTAGATGCAATGTCCCGTCTCACAGAACTGCCTCCAGAGTCGACACCACCTCACACCTCCTTACTTCCAGAGAGATAGCAGCCCATACTGTGAAGGATACCCTTCTGACAAACGTGCTTCCCTTTATACGAGACGGCTGGCCTGCGACGGTATCGCAGGAACATGAACCTTACTACAGGAAGCGAATGGAATTGTTTGTGAAGGATAATTGTGTCTTATGGGGAGACCGAGTGGTCATTCCAAAAACCCTCCAGAGACACATCTTGGACTTGCTGCATACTGGTCACCCTGGAACCACCCACATGAAACAGAAAGCACGGGGCTATGTGTGGTGGCTGAACATACGTAGATGCAGATATCACAGCATATAGTATGTCAATGCTTGTGTTGGGTGTGCACAAACTGCCAGAGACCCCCCCCCCTCGAGGATGCCCTCGACACTGCCCACAGTTCCCTTGGCGGGACTTCGTCGTGCACCGGCAACAGCCAACCGGAAGAGAAGGTTGGTCACGTGGGCTCCACGATCAGCCACTCCTTTGGCCGTCTTGGGGGCGAAGACCGCCGCTATCTTGGGTAGGGAAAATGCCACCATTCCCGGACACCACAGCAGGCCGCACCAACTCTCTGCCGCAGTCTGGCATGAGGGTCGGCCAGCGGCGTATCAGGAACAACGGAGCCATCAGAATGTGACCCAGGAACCGGATCAACGTAATCCGCCACATTTTCACCCCAGCCCTGGGCCCACAAAGCCTAGGAGGACTCGGGCTTAAACGTACAGGGGTCTAGTCTGACACTCCCTCCACCATTTACAGGGCTCCTCACACTCCTCCGGCGATTGCTCCCCGGCACCCACCAGCATCGTCGATCCTCGAGTTGTAGCGTGCGCCCTCAGCTGAGCAATCAGACTATCCACTGATGAATCGGCCACCTCCAAACTCCATTAAATTCTGTTTATCTGTTACAGCAATCCAATCTTCTGATTTACCACTCATGCTGGCAGGGATCAAAGAGGAAGGACCCTCCCACATCAGCATTTATATATATATAATCCAGGTAAGTGCAACGTCGTTGCATCCATACTCCAATAGCTCCACAGAATCCATCCTGACCGTCCGGCCCAGGCCGTCAGTCATGACCCCCTTTCCCAATAGGTCCAGGGGATTGTTAATATAGAGTTAAACGAGGACGCTAAGGAGAAACCTGCAGGAGCACATTATCCACCTTGGCGTCCCGTTATAGCGGCGGTATGTAACACTGCCCTAAGTGTACAGCAATAAAGTAATGGTGGACCTGACAGCCTCATATATGAACACGCAGAGATCAGAACCGTCACAGGGATTCCTGCCCGGCCTCGGCTCCTGTTATTCTGGTACATTATGCAAAGTGAATTAATTTCGTGAGTCGTTTCTCTGCCCAATGCGTGACGCACATCTTGCGTAAAGTCCCAGGAGTCGCGCAGGGTGTGTGGTGCGTGGGGCTCTTAATCACTTTAAGATGTTTATTTATGGAATTTGCATCTTTACGGTTCAGTTTGTGAGACGGACAGACACCTCATCCCCACCACATTAATTCATATTCCAACATATCACATGACGAAAGCAGGAAGTTTGCGGAAACGGCGCTGGAGGTGGGGCCAGAGATGACCTATCAGGGCCATTTCTAGACGAGGATAATCAATTTAGTGTTTTTACTGTAGATATGCAATTTATCACCAGAAAACCGTAATCCAAAACTCCAACCCTCAGATGTGAGCCCAGCCCCCTCTATACCTTGTGTCCCCCATTCCCTATAGATTGTAAGCCTGTGAGCCCAGCCCCCTCTATACCTTGTGTCCCCCATTCCCTATAGATTGTAAGCCTGTGAGCCCAGCCCCTCTATACCCTGTGTCCCCCATTCCCTATAGATTGTAAGTCTGTGAGTCCAGCCCCTCTACACCTTATGTCCCCCTTTCCCTATAGATTGTAAGCCTGTGAGCCAGCCCCCTCTATACCCTGTGTCCCCCATTCCCTATAGGTTAAAAGCCTGTGAGCGCGGCCCCCTCTATACCCTGTGTCCCCCATAGATTGTGAGCCCAGCCCCCTCTATACCTTGTGTCCCCATTCCCTATAGATTGTAAGCCTGTGAGCCCAGCCCCCTCTATACCTTGTGTCCCCCATCCCCTATAGATTGTAAGCCTGAGTCCAGCCCCCTCTATACCCTGTGTCCCCCATAGATTGTGAGCCCAGCCCCCTCTATACCTTGTGTCCCCCATTCCCTATAGATTGTAAGCCTGTGAGCCCAGCCCCCTCTATACCCTGTGTCCCCATTCCCTATAGATTGTAAGCCTGTGAGCCCAGCCCCCTCTATACCGTGTCCCCCATAGATTGTGAGCCCAGCCCCCTCTATACCCTGTGTCCCCATTCCCTATAGATTGAAAGCCTGTGAGCACAGCCCCCTCTATACCTTGTGTCCCCCCATTCCCTATAGATTGAAAGCCTGTGAGCCCAGCCCCCTCTATACCTTGTGTCCCCATTCCCTATAGATTGTAAGCCTGTGAGCTCAGCCCCCTCTATACATTGTCCCCCATCCCTATAGATTGTGAGCCCAGCCCCCTCTATACGTTGTGTCCCCATTTCCTATAGATTGTAAGTCAGTGAGCCCAGCCCCCCTCTATACCTTGTCCCCATTCCCTAATATATTGAAAGCCTGTGAGCCCAGCCCCCTCCATACCTTGTGTCCACCATTCCCTATAGATGTTGAGCCTGTGAGCCCAGCCCCCTCTATACCTTGTCCCCCCATTCCCTATAGATTATACCTTGTGTCCCCATTCCCTATAGATTGTAAGCCTGTGAGCTCAGCCCCCTCTATACATTGTCCCCATCCCTATAGATTTTAAGCCTGTGAGCCCAGCCCCCTCTATACCTTGTGTCCCCATTCCCTATATATTGTAAGCCTGTGAGCTCAGCCCCCTCTATACATTGTCCCCCATCCCTATAGATTGTGAGCCCAGCCCCCTCTATACCTTGTCCCCCCATTCCCTATAGATTGTAAGCCTGTGAGCTCAGCCCCCTCTATACCTTGTCCCCATCCCCTATAGATTGTAAGCCTGTGAGCCCAGCCCCCTCTATACCTTGTGTCCCCATTCCCTATAGATTGTAAGCCTGTGAGCCCAGCCCCCTCTATACCTTGTGTCCCCATTGCCTATAGATTGTAAGCCTGTGAGCAGGGCCGGATTTATAATTGGGCAGAGTAGGCATGCGCTTACAGGCGCCTGCCACAAGGGGGCGCCTTGCTCTGTGTTAAAAAAAAATCCGTGGTGCTGCAGTGAGGAGACACAGGGGGACCTTCGGAACCTGCATCCCTGAATTGTACACCACACAAGGTTCAGTGAGGTGTCATTGGAAAGGTCAGAGTCTAGTCTTTACTATGATACCAAACACGACCATGTAATGTGTAAAAGTAAAACATTGAAAAAAGTAAATGCAAATTTTTTCTCTGTTCTACATATAAAACAAACAATGCTGCTGCATTCACTGCCCCCCTCCTCCTTTAACCATTCTGCCCCACTGACTCCCTCACTCCCTGCCCCCTCTTCTACGTCTTCCTTTTCTCCGGTCTCGCAGGAGGATGTAACAGAACTTCTCATGTCCTCCTACCCGACCACCTGATCCCATCCCCTCACACCTTATTCGGTCTGTCCTACCAGTTACTGTCCCTGCTTTGACTCATATTTTTAACCTCTCCATCTCTGGAATCTTCTCCTCTGTATTCAAACATGCTTTGATCACCCCCATTCTAAAAAGCCATCTCTTGATCTTACCTCCCTCTTGAACGACTGTCCCATCTCTCTGCTCCCCTTTGCCTCCAAAATTCTAGAACATCTGGTCTATAACCAGCTCACCAGTTTTCTTGCTGCTAACTCTCTACTCGATCCGCACCAGTCTGGCTTTCGCTCCCAACAATCTACTGAGACGGCTCTGACCAAGGTGACTAATGATTTATTTGCCGCTGAAACCAAAGGTCACTTCTCCCTCCTTATTCTTCTTGACCTTTCCGCTGCATTCAATACTGTTGACCACCCTCTCCTGCTCCTCACGCTGCGTCAACTTGACCTCCGTGACATCACTCTCTCCTGGTCCTCTTCCTGCCTCTTTTCCTCCTTCAGTGTCTCCTCACCACCAGTTCCTCTTTCAGTTGGGGTACCTCAAGGCTCTGTTCTGGGTCCCCTATTCTTTTCGATTTATACCACCTCTTTAGGCAACCACATCTCTTCCTTTGGATTCCAATATCACCTCTATGCTGAAGCCTATCATCTCACTCTATGATCCCCCACTGCACATTTCTTGCTCCATCTTCCCACTCAGCCCTCATGGCAACTACTACTACTTCAAATACCTTATTCGCCCCCACCTAGTGTATCACCCCTCTCCTGTTAGGACCCTGCTCAAGAGCTTACAATCTAACTCCTGCTGTTCTGGTTGTGTACCATGTATGTATATTTATTATTCTGTTTCTCTCATTGTACAGCGCTAAGGAATTTGTTGGCGCTTTATAAATACTTGTAACTAATTCTACTAAGGCAACAGATTCTGCTTCTTCTTTTGATTTGAGCCTCGAGAAAAACTTCAGATTTTTAAAATGTAAATTGTTTTAGTTTTCTTCAAAACAAATATTTAAATAGTAATTTTGGCATGTTTTGCTTTTTTTGTTTGGGGGGGGGGGGTGGTAGGGGCGCTCCACATTTCTGTGCCTACAGGCTCCTGAAGTGCAAATCCGGCCCTGCCTGTGCGCCCAGCCCCTCCCCCGTTTCCTCATTGAATGTTTAATGTATAAAGGATAATAATAATAATGTGGGTCAGTGACACGTTACTCCTGCAGCGACCATAAACACTGACACACGTTACTCCTGCAGCGACCATAAACACTGACACACGTTACTCCTGCAGCGACCATAAACACTGACACACGTTACTCCTGCAGCGACCATAAACACACGTTACTCCCGCAGCGACCATAAACACTGACACACGTTACTCCTGCAGCGACCATAAACACTGACACACGTTACTCCTGCAGCGACCATAAACACTGACACACGTTACTCCTGCAGCGACCATAAACACTGACACACGTTACTCCTGCAGCGACCATAAACACTGACACACGTTACTCCTGCAGCGACCATAAACACTGACACACGTTACTCCTGCAGCGACCATAAACACTGACACACGTTACTCCTGCAGCGACCATAAACACTGACACACGTTACTCCTGCAGCGACCATAAACACTGACACACGTTACTCCTGCAGCGACCATAAACACTGACACACGTTACTCCTGCAGCGACCATAAACACTGACACACGTTACTCCTGCAGCGACCATAAACACTGACACACGTTACTCCCGCAGCGACCATAAACACTGACACACGTTACTCCTGCAGCGACCATAAACACTGACATACGTTACTCCTGCAGCGACCATAAACACTGACATACGTTACTCCTGCAGCGACCATAAACACTGACATACGTTACTCCTGCAGCGATCATAAACACTGACACACGTTACTCCCGCAGCGACCATAAACACTGACACACGTTACTCCTGCAGCGACCATAAACACTGACACACGTTACTCCCGCTGCGACCATAAACACTGACACACACAAAGCATAGTGTAAATATACATTCATTTATTGTTAGAAACATATTTACCCTCCAGTGAGAAAAAACACATTTTTTACCCCAGATTTAACATTCCGTCAGTCAGTAGAAATCAGTACCGTGTTAGTATGTAGAGCAGTGGTTCCCAACCGCGGTGCTCAGGTCCCCTAACAGGACAGGTTTTGCAGATCACCTCGGGGAAATACAGACTGAATCCTGCAATCACTGAGCATATAATCATATCATCTGTGCTGTGCTTCAGATATCTGGAAAACCTGACCTGGTGGGGAGACTTGAGGACCGCGGTTGGGAACCACTGATGTAAAGTATCGGGTTTACTACTGTGTATCATGACGTACAATCAATGGACTAAAGCACTCCTAGAAACATCCATCTTCAAGCTGTGACATGGCTTGTCCACGCATAGGTGCGTGCCGTGACGCGTGGATTACACGCCCCATGGAACGATCCGAGGACGATGTACAGTCACTGTCAGAGCAACACAATGTAGGCACATTAACCAAGATTAATGATAGATGATCAATCCAGCCCCCAAGCCTAAAGTACTCCCCAAACTTTCCCTCCCCCGAGTATCTCCCGAGTCATTAGGATGTGGGACTAGAAAGCCAGACATTAGTAACAGACCATAGGAGGGATCTCGGGTTACATGGAGGAGGGAAACATGACCGCTCCGGCATTCATAAGACACATCACTGGACCCACATCGGACATAAAAACTAGAAAATATAAATTTTATGCCGAAAGCTGGAGGTTAGAAAATGCGAAGATAAGAAAATAGATACAACTCTAAGAAAAACAATTCACATTTTGCAGGAACCTTGTCTTGGTTCCATGGTGTAAAATACGGAAGATGCTCCTCTCGGAAGACGTTCCCAGCCAGTGTTCTGTAGGTAGTACACGCCTTTCCTGGCCGCACATTCACTTTCTTAGTAAAAGGATAGTATTCTCGTTCTCGTCTTATTTCTTTGTGACCGCCAACATAAGGATCCCGGTTTCTGGATCCTGGACACATCTCTGTTTCAGCTGCAGGTAGGTGAGGTTCTCATGTGTGTTGGGGTCAAAGAATCCCTTGGTGTCATCAGTAGGGTCTGAGAGAATTTGGTTCATCTTTTCGTCAAAATATCCACGTTGATAGGCCACCTCCACGGGGACTCTGTGACTGTGAACAGGATCAATAATACCGCCGGTGGCAATCTGGGCTTCCAGAAGGCGAATTCCGTGATCCTGGACAATGAGATCTTTCTGCATGGCCTGGAAAAGGGACAGCTTTGTGTTGGTAGCGGGGTCGTTGTAGCCTGTCACTGCTCTCTCGGCAGACAGGAGTTTTGACTGAAGGTCTTTGCCAACAACTCCAGCAGCTACAGCTTCATCCACAGAGAGCTTTTTGTTTGCAATTGGATCAATCACGAAGCCAGTGGCCGCCTGGGCCTCTAGTAGAACCAGAGCTGTCCCGGGTCTCAGGATCTGTTTAAGCATAGCGTTGTAAATGCTCATCTTCTCCTTCTTCTCGGGGTCACTTTTTGATGGAACGAAAACACCACCAATGCTGCCGGATCCTTCTAAGTACCTCTTCACTGAATCCATTTTGGTAACCTCATCCAAGGTCTTCGTTCCTTGAGTTAGCTCAACCAAGGTGTTTTGGTCAATGATTTTTGAGCTCAGCAGTTCAGAAGCAGATACTTGCTTACGAAGACCCTTAAATGTCAGGTTCCTGCTCTTATCTTCCGTCTCCTTGATTAAGGCGGTGATAATCCTGAACATCTCTTCCCAAGTTATAGTTTTTGTCTCAAACTTCTCAATTAGATCTTTCCGCTTTTCTCCGGTGACATATCTAGAGTGCAAGAGATCCCATAGGGAGTGAGTTTTTCCTGCCAGTTTAAAGTCCCCAATGGTGACATCCACGTTTACAGACTTTAAAAATTCTTCTGTAGATTTCTGATGCACATATGAGGTGGTTTTAATGGTGCTGTGTGATGAGCTAGTTAAGGTCCTGCTGACGACTACTATGGTCTGATAGTACTTCTTCAGGTGGGATTGTCTTTGGTCTTCACTGATGTTCTTGGAATGCAGGATGTCCCACAGGGAAACATTCTTGCCTTTGAACTCACTGCCTGAGATTGAAACAGAAAATTGCTGCAGGGACTTCTTTATTGGTTCCGACATAAAACCATGAACATGGCTTTCTGACTTTACTTTTTTAGCCCGGTGACTTGACAGCTTTACATGGGTCTTCTCCACTTCGATCAAGATTGAAATGATGGTCTGCAGGAGTTGTTGCAGAGTAAATTCTCCACTTTCATACTTTCCTAGGAGCTCCTCTCTTTTCTCGTTTGTGAAATATGAGGAATGTAGAAGCTGCCACAGTGAGCTCCTCTGACTTGGGCGTTCACCCACCGTTACATCCACCTCAATAGACACAAGGAAGTTTTTAGTTTCGGTGCGTTTTGGCGAGAGCTCGGCACCATCAAGCGAAAGGCTGCCGATGTTAGTCGATTCCAGATTCTGGCTGCTTCTCTTCTCCTCTAGCTTCACTATGAGGCTTTCGATGCTTGTCACAAATTCCTCCAAGGTTATGGATCCAGACTTATATTTTATCAACAGTTCCTGTCTCTCCTTTTCTATCTCTGCAAGATGGGGAGAGAGCAGGAGGTCCCAAAGAGAAATTGTCTGGCCTTGGAAATGTCCAACCGTTAGAGACATGGTTTGGGACCGTAAAGCAGTTTGCAGTGTTTTGTCGATTTGGACAAATGGTTTCCTTTTGTCGTTTATTTCCAGCAAGCTCAGTCCGGTTTCAGAATCCTTGAAACAGGTTTTTAGCAGCTGCAAGTAGGTCAGGTTCTCGTGAGTGTTTGGGTCAAAGAATCCTTTGGTGTCATCAGAGGGATCGGAGAGGATTTGATTCATCTCTTGGTCGAAGTAGCCACGCTTATAAGCCACTTCTACGGGAACACGGTGACTATGCATTGGGTCAATGATACCTCCGGTGGCAATCTGTGCTTCCAGCAGTCGAATGCCGTGTTCTTTAACAATCAGGTTTTTCTTCATAGCTTGGAAGAGAGAAATCTTCTCAACCGAATAGGGGTCTGTGTACCCAGTGACCGCTCGTTCTGCAGACAAAAGTTTAGCATGAAGTTCTTTACCAACCAGCCCTTCGGAAACCGCCTCATCCACGGACAGCTTTCTGTTGTTAATCGGGTCAATGATAAACCCAGTTGCTGCTTGGGCTTCCAGAAGCACCAGTGCAGTGCCTGGTCGCAAGATGCTTTTCCACATTGCTTTGTAAATGCTCATTTTCTCATTTTTCAAGGGATCTTTATTAGACGGGACAAGTACTCCAGCAATGCAGCCTGTACCTTCCAAGTATCTCTTCACGGTATCCATTCTATTCACCTCTTCTATTGTCTTACTCCCCTGGGTCAGTTCATCCAGCGTATTCTGGTCAATGATTTGAGAATTCAGCAACTCGGTGGCTGTCACCTGCCTGCGGAGCCCTTTAAATTTAAGCTGGCTGTGTTTCTCTTCTGTCTCTGTGATGATGGCTGTGATCTTTGTAATCATTTCCTCGACTGTTAATGTCCCAGCAAGGTAGGCCAACAAGAACTCCATTCGTCTTTCCACTGTGATGTATTTAGAGAACAAAAGGTCCCAGACAGATGGCGACTGCCCTTTGAATTGACCGACTAGTACTTCTGTTGTTGTGATTTGTAAAGTTCTTTTTCTTTCATCATCAATTGGGAAGGACTCAGCGGTACCTTCACCTTCTGTGATCGTACTGGTGCAAGTTCTCATAATCTCGTTGACTGTAAATTTGCAAGTTTGCAGCAGTTCTTGTCTCTGCCCTTCAGACACTGTCTCACTGTGCAAGAGGTCCCAGACTGACACAGAGGTCCCTTGAGTTTGCTCTTTGGTTGGATGCTCTGCAATTTCAGACGGAATGACTTTCAATGCTTCTTGAAGCTCGTTTTCTGAAGGCCACTGAGCAGCATCACTGGATGTGGTGGACACCTTAGTCTCCTGTATAAGCTGAGGAGTCTCTGTATTCACATCTTGTATGGTCTCTGTCCTCTTCTTCTGAATGATGGTTGTGATTATTTTAATTATTTCTTCGATGGTCAATGTTCCGGATTTGAACTTGACTAACAAGTCTTTCCTTTCATCCTCAGAGACATAGTGGGAATTCAGAAAGTCCCAGACAGACGAGAATGCTTCGTGAATTCCTTCTCCGGAGATGTCTATATGGACAGACTGAAGGGATTCCTGGATTTTCCAATCTTCCTGCGTAGATGCGTCTCGCTCTGTTTTTTTGGACTCTTTAATAATGGTAATGATTATAGTTGTGAGTTCTTCGATGGTTAATGTTCCAGCATGGTATTTCTTCAGGAGTTCCTCTCTCCTTTGTTCTGTGATGTGCTGAGAGAATAAGAGGTCCCAGAGAGAATACTCCTTATCTTCTAACTCCGTAACACGAACCGTAGAGGACTTCAGTACACTTTTACTTTGCTGCTCTATTTGGAGAGAGGATTTATTGTCATTTACATTGAGCATAAAGAGACTGGTCTTTGGATCTTGCACACATCGCTGGAGAAGTTGCAGATAGGTGAGGTTCTCATGAGTGTTGGGGTCAAAGAATCCCTTAGTATCATCAGAAGGATCTGAGAGAATTTGGTTCATCTCCTCATCAAAGTAACCTCTTTTATAGGCCACTTCCACTGGGACACGGTGACTGTGAACCGGGTCAATGATACCCCCAGTGGCAATCTGTGCCTCCAGAAGGCGGATGCCATGGTCCTTCACAATCAAGTCTTTCTTCAAGGCCTGGAAAAGGGAGATTTTCTGTTCGGTGTATGGATCTTTGTAGCCTGTGACTCCTCTCTCTGCAGAAAGAAGCTTCTCATAGATGTCATGACCGATCAGTCCTGCCGATAAGGCTTCTTCCACTGAAAGTTTCTTATTCCGAATGGGGTCAATCACAAAGCCAGTAGCTGCCTGAGCTTCCAGAAGAACTAGAGCGGTCCCGGGTCTCAACACACGCCTTAACATAGCATCATAGATAGATAGATTCTCTCGTTTGGAGGGGTCAGCCTTAGAAGTTACAAAAACACCAGCAATGCAGTTGGTTCCTTCAAGGTACCTCTTAACAGAGTCCATCTGAGTAACTTGTTCCAGTGTCCGGCTCCCTTGAAGCAACTCATTCATGGTACTCTGGTCAATGATGCTAGACTCAAGCAGTTCTTTAGCAGACACCTTTGTCCTGAGTCCTTGGAACTCCAAGCTTGCAATCCTTTCCTCCGTTTCTTCAATGATAGCGATTATGATCCGTAAAAGTTCATCCTCTGTTAATGACCCAGATCGGTACTTTCCTAGCAACTCTTGTCTCTTCTCTCCACTGATGTATTTGGAGTGAAGGAGATCCCACACAGAAAGCTTCTGATCTTTGAATTCCCCTACTCTGACCTCAGTGGTTTTCACTTCTAGTGTCCTCTGTATATCGTCATCACTTCTCACTTCTGTACCTTCCACAAATTTAAGAATAACCTGCTTCAGTCTGTCCACAGTGCTTCTGTGCTTGTCCAGTTGTCCTTCTCGTTTTTCTTTCGGAAAGTATTCAGAATGGAGAATTTCCCAGAGAGACACCTTTTCTGACTTTCCTGCTTCAACTTTTACTGAAATGGCATTTAGGGCCTTTCGGAGCTGCTCATCTATCTGACTGTGAACTGGCGAGGGCGCTGCAACATCCGTTTCAACTTTGGTTACAGTAATCACATCTGCTTCACTAATTATTTCTGTGATAATTTTAGTAATCGCCTCCCGAGTCAGTTTCCCTGCCGCGTACTTCTGGAGTATTTCTTCCCTCTTTCTTTCTGTGAAATAATCGGAGTTTAACAAGTCCCACACAGAGAGTTTTTGACCCTGGAACTTGCCGTCGGTAACGGACACAAGCTCTGTATGAAGCTCTGATTGGTTCTTTGGTTGTTCTGATTGACTGGGGCCAGTCCCATTTACGTGCTGGCTACTTTTCTGCTTTTCCCATTCCTCGATGATGGTTGTGATGGTTGTTACTAGCTCTTCAATGGTGATCGTGCCAGACTGGAATTTTTTCAGAAGTTCGTCCTTCTCCGTTATCTTTCTAAAGTACTCAGAGTTGAGAAGCTCCCAAACAGAAATGTTCTGGTCAGAGTATTGGCCAACTTTAATTTGGATAGTCTGTGCCTTCAGGGACCTCTCCCATGGCTGAGCACTGGGTGTTGTCTTCTCCTTAATCTCTAGCATGCATAGACCAGTATCTGAATCCGGGACACATCTCTGCAGCAGCTGCAGGTAGGTGAGGTTTTCATGTGTATTTGGGTCAAAGAATCCCTTTGTGTCATCAGTAGGATCAGACAGAATCTGGTTCATCTCCTCATTGAAGTAGCCATGTTTATAAGCCACTTCAACGGGTACTCTGTGACTGTGAACAGGGTCTATGATGCCACCAGTGGCTATCTGGGCTTCCAGGAGGCGGATTCCATGGTCCTTAACTATTAAGTCTTTCTGCATTGCCTGGAACAGGGAAATTTTGTCACCAGTATAGGGGTCAGTATACCCAGTTACACCTCTCTCTGCAGAGAGGAGCTTTGCATGAAGTTCATGGCCAAACACGCCTGCGTTTTCAGCCTCTTCTACAGAGAGTTTCAGATTCTTCACTGGGTCGATGATGAAACCGGTGGCAGCCTGTGCCTCCAGAAGAACCAAAGCTGTCCCTGGCCTCAAGATTTTTCTTATCATTGCATCATATATGGTCATTTTCTCCTTCTTTGAAGGATCTTTAATGGATGGAACCAGGACTCCGGCAATACAGCTTCTGCCTTCTAGGTATCTTTTCACTGTGTCCATTTGGGTAACCTCTTCTACAGTTTTCCTTCCCTGAGTCAACTCAGTCATCGTCTCCTGGTTAATAATTTTGGAACGGAGGAGCTCGTTAGCAGTCACTTGTCGCCTAAGGCCTTTAAACTTTAATTGTTTACTCCGCACTTCAGTCTCTTCTATGATTGTAACAATTACTTTGATAAGTTCATGCAGTTTGAATGACCCAGAATTCAGCTTCTCTAGTAGCTCTCTCTTTTTCTCCTCTGAAAAGTATCTACTGTTCAGAAGATCCCATACAGAAAGCCTCTGACCCTTGAAGTCTCCAACAGAGATGTCAACCTGGACAGTTTGCATAGTGCTGAACACCTCATCCTTCAAGTTATATTTTACTTTAGAAGACTTGCCGGCCCCATGTTCTTCTTCCTCGATAGACTGAACCACAAGCTCTATTATATCTTGGACTGTTAACTTGTAATTCCCAAGCAGCTCTCTCCTCCTGCTTTCAGGGATATAGTTTGAGTGGAGAACAGTCCACACAGAAACCTCCTGACCTTCAAACTGTCCTTTCTTTACTTGGATAAGTATATTTTCTAGGGCTTTCTGGATTTCAATGTCACACACAAAATAATCGAGTTTCTGGGTTTGATCTACAGTGGATTTTATAGGTTTCTGCTCATTTTCGAGCTTGCTGGCTTCTGTGTGGGTGATGATGGTCAGAAGAGTAATAATTTCTTGTATTGTCAAAACCCCCGATTTTGCCTTTTCCCAAATATCTTTCCTTTTCTCTTCTGTGACATAAGAACAGTGGAGAAGTTCCCACAGTGGTATGTGCTGCCCTTTGAATTCACCGGCAAACACTTCTACCTTCTCAGACTTGAACTCTGTCTCAAGAAGAATTGTCATAAGGATGTCTAGAAGTCCGTCCAATGTCAATGAGCCAGAGTTGTACTTCTCAAGCAGCTCTTCTCTTTTCTCTTCTGAAATATACTTTGAGTTGAGAAGTTCCCACACTGAAACAGATTTTCCATGGAAGTGACCAATTTTTACCTGAAGAGTTCTAGTCTGCAGAGGATTCTGACTTGGTGCAGGAGCTGACTTTGTGTCTTTTACTTCTAGAAAATATAGGCCAGTGTCAGGATCCTGGATGCATCTCTCCAGCAGTTGAATGTATGTGAGGTTCTCATGAGTGTTTGGGTCAAAGAATCCCTTAGTGTCATCGGAAGGATCGGAGAGGATCTGGTTCATCTCCTCATCAAAGTAACCTCTTTTATAGGCCACTTCCACTGGGACACGGTGACTGTGAACTGGGTCAATGATACCTCCAGTGGCAATCTGTGCTTCCAAGAGGCGGATTCCATGGTCCTTAACGATCAGATCTTTCTGCATTGCCTGGAACAGGGAAATTTTGTCACCAGTATAGGGGTCAGTATACCCAGTTACACCTCTCTCTGCAGAGAGGAGCTTTGCACGAAGTTCATGGCCAAAGACGCCAGCGTTTTCGGCCTCTTCTACAGAGAGTTTCAGATTCTTCACTGGGTCGATGATGAAACCGGTGGCAGCCTGTGCCTCCAGAAGAACCAAAGCTGTCCCTGGCCTCAAGATTTTTCTTATCATTGCATCATATATGGTCATTTTCTCCTTCTTTGAAGGATCTTTAATGGATGGAACCAGGACTCCGGCAATGCAGCTTCTGCCTTCTAGGTATCTCTTCACAGTTTCCAGTTGAGTAACTTCTTCCAGAGACTTTCTTCCCTGGGCAAGCTCTAGTAATGTGCCTTGATCAATGATTTCAGACCTCAGTAGCTCATTAGCTGTTATTTGCCTCCTAAGGCCTTTGAACTTGATTTTTTTACTTCTTTCTTCCGTCTCTTCGATGATCATGATAATTATTTTGATGAGCTCATTAACATGTATTTCTCCTGAATTCAGCTTATCCAGCCATTCCTTCTTCTTCTCTTCTGAGAAGTATTTGGAGCTCAGAAGGTCCCAAACTGATAGCGTCTGACCTTTGAATTCTCCTACGGAAACCTCAACCTGGACACCTTGTATAATATTGAAAACCTCCTCCTTCAGGCTGTATCTGGTCAGTATAGCTTCTCGTCTCTCGTGTTCCACCTCTTTAACTGTCTGATGGATCACATCAATGATAGCTTTGACAGTCAACCTGTAATCTTCAAGCAGCTCTTTCCTTATTCCCTCAGGAATATATTTTGAGTACAGAAGGTCCCATATGGAATTCTCCTGACCTTGTAGCTCCCCTTTCTGGATTTCAATTGTTATACTCTGTAGAGCAGTCTCAATTTCATCATTGTTAGCCAAACTCTCAGCCTCCTCTGAGGGCTCTGCGGTTACGTCTGTAGTTTCCTGCTGTTTCTCGATCTTGCTGATTTCCACTTCTGTGATGATGGTGATAATCACATTAATAAGGTCTTGAATGCTCAGTGTTTGTGACTTTATCTTTTCCAATAGGTCTTTTCTTTTATCTTCTGTGATATAATGAGAGTGGAGAAGATCCCACAATGAAACACTTTGACCTATGAAGTCTCCAACGGACACAGTCACATTTTCGGACTGGAGTAATAGTTTTGTTTGTTCATCATGATCGACGGAGTCTGTTGTATCTTTCGTTTCCTCGGTCTGTTTGATTATCGTGATCAGAATTGTTATAAGTTCCTCCAGTGACAAAATGCCAGATGTGAACTTCTTCAGAAGCTCTTCTTGTTTTTCAGCAGAAATGTACTTTGAGTAGAGAAGTTCCCACACTGAAACAGATTTTCCATGGAAGTGACCAATTTTTACCTGAAGAGTTCTAGTCTGCAGAGGATTCTGACTTGGTGCAGGAGCTGACTTTGTGTCTTTTACTTCTAGAAAATATAGGCCAGTGTCAGGATCCTGGATGCATCTCTCCAGCAGTTGAATGTATGTGAGGTTCTCATGAGTGTTTGGGTCAAAGAATCCCTTTGTGTCATCAGTAGGATCAGACAGAATCTGGTTCATTGCCTCATTGAAGTAGCCACGTTTATAAGCCACTTCAACGGGTACTCTGTGACTGTGAACAGGGTCTATGATGCCACCAGTGGCAATCTGTGCTTCCAAGAGGCGGATTCCATGGTCCTTAACGATCAGATCTTTCTGCATTGCCTGGAACAGGGAAATTTTGTCACCAGTATAGGGGTCAGTATACCCAGTTACACCTCTCTCTGCAGAGAGGAGCTTTGCACGAAGTTCATGGCCAAAGACGCCAGCGTTTTCGGCCTCTTCTACAGAGAGTTTCAGATTCTTCACTGGGTCGATGATGAAACCAGTGGCAGCCTGTGCCTCCAGAAGAACCAAAGCTGTCCCTGGCCTCAAGATTTTTCTTATCATTGCATCATATATGGTCATTTTCTCCTTCTTTGAAGGATCTTTAATGGATGGAACCAGGACTCCGGCAATGCAGCTTCTGCCTTCTAGGTATCTCTTCACAGTTTCCAGTTGAGTAACTTCTTCCAGAGACTTTCTTCCCTGGGCAAGCTCTAGTAATGTGCCTTGATCAATGATTTCAGACCTCAGTAGCTCATTAGCTGTTATTTGCCTCCTAAGGCCTTTGAACTTGATTTTTTTACTTCTTTCTTCCGTCTCTTCGATGATCATGATAATTATTTTGATGAGCTCATTAACATGTATTTCTCCTGAATTCAGCTTATCCAGCCATTCCTTCTTCTTCTCTTCTGAGAAGTATTTGGAGCTCAGAAGGTCCCAAACTGATAGCGTCTGACCTTTGAATTCTCCTACGGAAACCTCAACCTGGACACCTTGTATAATATTGAAAACCTCCTCCTTCAGGCTGTATCTGGTCAGTATAGCTTCTCGTCTCTCGTGTTCCACCTCTTTAACTGTCTGATGGATCACATCAATGATAGCTTTGACAGTCAACCTGTAATCTTCAAGCAGCTCTTTCCTTATTCCCTCAGGAATATATTTTGAGTACAGAAGGTCCCATATGGAATTCTCCTGACCTTGTAGCTCCCCTTTCTGGATTTCAATTGTTATACTCTGTAGAGCAGTCTCAATTTCATCATTGTTAGCCAAACTCTCAGCCTCCTCTGAGGGCTCTGCGGTTACGTCTGTAGTTTCCTGCTGTTTCTCGATCTTGCTGATTTCCACTTCTGTGATGATGGTGATAATCACATTAATAAGGTCTTGAATGCTCAGTGTTTGTGACTTTATCTTTTCCAATAGGTCTTTTCTTTTATCTTCTGTGATATAATGAGAGTGGAGAAGATCCCACAATGAAACACTTTGACCTATGAAGTCTCCAACGGACACAGTCACATTTTCGGACTGGAGTAATAGTTTTGTTTGTTCATCATGATCGACGGAGTCTGTTGTATCTTTCGTTTCCGCGGTCTGTTTGATTATCGTGATCAGAATTGTTATAAGTTCCTCCAGTGACAAAATGCCAGATGTGAACTTCTTCAGAAGCTCTTCTTGTTTTTCAGCAGAAATGTACTTTGAGTAGAGAAGTTCCCACACAGAGACGTTTTTGCCTTTGAAGTACCCGGTGGTTACCTGAATGGTTCTGGACTGAAGCAGAGTTTGGCTCTTGACGGGAGAAGACGACTTGGTGTCTGTAACATCTAGCAGATACAGACCAGTATCTGGATCTTGGTGGCATCTCTCAAGCAGCTGTAGGTATGTTAGATTTTCATGAGTGTTGGGGTCAAAGAATCCCTTCGGATCATCTGAAGAATCGGAGAGGATCTGGTTCACCTCTTCATCAAAGTAACCTCTTTTATAAGCCACTTCCACTGGGACACGGTGACTGTGAACTGGATCGATGATACCCCCAGTGGCAATCTGTGCCTCCAGAAGACGGATGCCATGGTCCTTCACAATGAGGTCTTTCTTCATGGCCTGGAAGAGAGAGATTTTATTGCCAGTGTAGGGGTCACTGTAGCCTGTAACTCCTTGCTCTGCAGACAGAAGTTTCTTATAAATCTCATAACCAATCAGTCCAGCAGATAAAGCTTCATCTACTGAAAGTTTCTTGTTCTTCACTGGATCAATCACAAAGCCAGTGGCTGCCTGTGCTTCCAGGAGGACTAGAGCTGTCCCGGGCCTCAGAATATTCTTTAACATAGCATCATATATGCTCATCTTTTCTTTTATTGTTGGATCTTTTCTGGATGAGACCAACACTCCAGAGATGCTGCTTGTTCCTTCAAGGTACCTCCTTACAGAATCCAACTTGGCCACATCAGTCACCGACTCCGTTTGTTGTTGCAGTCCCTCCAGTGTCTCTTTGCTTATAATTTCAGCATTGTACAATTCAGAAGCTTTAATCTGTTTCCGTAGACCCTGGAACCAGATATCATTCTGACTCCTATCCTTCTCTTGGATAAGTTTAATAATAATGTCGAGGATGTCTTTAAGAGTAGACGACGTCTTTGCTTTGTACACTTTTACAAGATCTTTTCTCTTATCTTCTGAGATGTAGGAAGAGCACAGAAGCTCCCACAGGGAAACCTCTTGGTCTTTAAATTTCCCGGCATTGACACGGACGATGGTTGTTGTCAAGAGTTGCTTTGTTTGCTCATCAATGTAGAAGTAATCATTACGTTTTTCAGCCAATGGCAACAAGTAAAGTCCAGAATTAGCGTCTTTGGTGCATCTCTCCAACAAGCCTTTATAAGTTATACTCTCATGTGTATTGGGGTCGACAAATCTCTTTTTATTAATGGCATCTGAAATGGTTAGGTAAGCGTCTTCATCCAGATACCTCCTCCTGTACGCCACTTCAAGAGGAAGTCTGTGATTGTGAACTGGATCGATGACTCCACCAGTTGCAACTTGGGTTTCTAGTAGGTAAAGTGCTTGTTCTTTGCTCACTATGCCTTTCTCCATGGCTTGGAATAGGGAGATTTTGCTTCCATTCACTAGATCGATAAACCCAGTGACTGCTTTTTCGGCTACTTCAAGCTGAGCTTGAACCTTGGGATCAATAATGTTGGAAGAGACTGCCTCTACAACGGTAAACCTCTGGTTCTTTACGGGATCGATGATAAACCCGTTGGCTGCTTGAGCTTCCAGAAGCATGTGCGCAACATCTATCTGAACAAGACCTCTGTTAATAGCTTCAGAAATACTTATGGTCTCCTCTTTGGGCAGGACTAAGACACCACCTATACAGCTTGTTCCTTCCAGGTATTTTTTTACAGAGTCCCTTTGAGCAACACTTTCCACAGTTATGCGGCCTTCTTTCAAATCATCAAGGGTCTTTTTGTGAATTATGCCAGCACTGAATAAGGAACTTGCAGATACTTCACCTCTGATACCCTTGAACTTCACACTGCTGCTTTTTATTTCATAGTCTTCTATCAAGGAGACTATGTTGGATATCAGTTCATCAATGGTTAGGACGCCTATTGTGTACAGCCTCACAAGCTCTCGTCTCTTTAAATCTGTGACGTACTCCGAGGTGAGGACCTCCCAGATGGACACCACTTGATTAGAGAACTTCCCGACATGCATTTCAAATGTTCTTGATGTCAAGTCTGTCTTTATTTTGTCAGTGAAATAGAAGTAGTTCTCTCCCCTTTTCACTACCTGCAGGAGATACAGTCCAGTTTCTGGATCCTGAATGCACCTTTCTACAAGCTGGAGGTACGTGAGGTTCTCATGCGTGTTGGGATCGAAGAAGCCCTTGGTGTCATCTGACGGGTCAGATAGGATCTGATTCATTTCCTCATTGAAATAACCCCGTTTATAGGCCACCTCTACAGGAACTCTGTGGCTGTGCACTGGGTCTATAATGCCGCCTGTGGCAATCTGAGCTTCCAACAGACGGATTCCATGACAGTCTACTATTAGCTTTTTCTGCATAGCTTGGAAGAGGGAGATATTTTCCCCTGTGTAAGGATCGGTATATCCTGTCACTGCACGTTCTGCGGAGCGTAGCTTGGCATATACGTCATGACCTACTAGTCCATTAGCTATAGCTTCATCTACGGACAGCCTCTCATTCTTCACCGGATCAACCAGGAAACCTGTTGCGGCCTGGGCCTCTAGAAGTACGAGGGCAGTGCCTGGCCTCAGGATATGTTTTAACATTGCTTCATAAATGCTAATTTTCTTGTTGGTGGATTGTATAAGTACTCCTGCGATGCAGTTTGTACCTTCGAGATAACGCTTTACATTGTCCATTTCTGTCACCTCCACAATGGTTTTCTTCCCCAGGTTAAGTTCGTCGAGGGTTTTCTTGTCGATAACCTCTGAATGGAACAAGTCGCTAGCAGATATCTGCTTCCGAAGACCTTTAAATTGCAGCTTGGTGTTTGCCGTGCCCGTTTCCTCGATTATGGTGGTGACGACCTTTATGATCTCTTGAAGAGCTCCAGAGCTGCTGCTCTTGAACATCAAGAGGAGTTCTTTCAGTTTGTCGACACTGATGTACTCTGAATTGAGAAGCTCCCAGAGTGACACCATTTGACCCTTAAATCTTCCATCATTGATGGTGAATGTTGCAGATTTTAGGACTTCAATTATGTGGACATCTGTATATAAAGCAGCGCTTTCTGGGAGCGATAAGAATAAATGGCCGGTCTCGGGGTCCTTGTAGCATCTTTCTTTCAGGTGATGGTATGTCAGGTTCTCTTTGCTGTTTGGGTCAAAGTAGAGCTTGAGATCGAGAGTGGATCTGGAGATTTCTTCATCCAGTAAACCTAGCTTGTAAGATTGTTGCAGGGGGACATAGATGCTGTGGGCCGGGCTGAACATACCACCCCCTGATAACTGAGCTTGTAGAAGCGGCAGGCTTTCTTTATGTGGAATAAGACCCTTCCCAATTGTCTTTCCTAGAGAGATTTTGTATCCGGTGTATGGGTCATTGTAGCCAGTCACTGCCCTTTCTGCCATCAAAAGCTTTTCGTGAAGCTCTGGTCCCACCAAACCAGATTTTACAGCACCTTCTACAGAGTGTTTCTGGTTCTGTGCTGGGTCAACCAAAAATCCTGTGGCAACTTGGGCTTCGAGAAGCATCAGTGCATTGGCGGGAAGAATCAAGTTCTTTTTCATTGCTTCATAAATACTGATTTTGTCCTTGGTGGACTCCAGGAAAACCCCTGAAATGGAGCCTGGTCCTTCTAGACATTTTTTAACACTTTCCAGCTCTGAAACCTCCTGGATGGACTTCTGGCCCTGTACAAGTTCATCAAATGTGGTCTGATTAATTATATTTAGATCCAACAGGAGCACAGCAGAAACGTTTCCTCTCAGACCTTGGAAGCTGATGTGAGTGGCCTTTTTGATTTCATTACTCTTTATAATTTGCAGGATTTCATTTGTCAGCTCTTCGATCGTCACTCTCTTAGACTTGTACCGGCCCAATATTTCATGTCTCTGCTCTTCAGTGAAGTAACCAAAATGTATTAGTTCCCACAACGTTGCGTTTCGTTCCTCAATTCTAATGCTTAGCAGTTTCTGCTTTACCTCCTCATCAGAGTAAACATCTACTGGGGCTTCAACAAAGTCCTGGGGCAACGGGAACAAATAGACGCCAGTATCTGCGTCCTTCTCTGCATGACTTATCAGCTCGGCATAGGTCACCGTCTGTTTGGTGGTGGGATCGTAGTAGAATTTTGTGTCATTATTGGGGTTGGAAAGGCTTGTGTGCGTTTCTTCGTTCAGATACCCATACTTCTTGGCCACAGAATCTGGGAGATGAATGCCATTTATAGGATCAATTATCCCTCCAGTGGCCAGCTGGGCTTCTAGGAGCTGTGTGGCACGGTTTTCTTCCACGAGTCCTTTTTGAGTGGCCTGGAAGAGTGAGATTTTCTTTCCTGTGTATGGGTCACTATAGCCAGTCGCAGCCTCTTCGGCAGATAGGAGTTTCTCGTAAAACTTTGGCTCAATGATGCCCAACTTGAGGGCCTCATCTACAGAAAGTTTCTGGTTGTCCGCTGGATTAATCAAGTGTCCAGTCGCTGCCTGAGCCTCGAGCAGTGGTAGAATGGTAGTAGGCAGAAGGATATTCCTCTTTGACGCCTCACTAAAGTCAATTCTTTGATTAGATGGTTTAATTATCACCCCACCCAGGACACCGGTGCCGTACAAGCATTTCCGAACAGAATCGGTCTTCAGTAAATCATCTGCTGATAACTTTCCTTGCAGAACCTGCTCAAACAACGCTTTATCGATGATCTCGTACTCGAGGAGCTGGTGCAGGTTGACTTGTCTCGTGAGAGCTGGGAAACGAACCTCTGTCCACTTCTGCAACTCCTCTTCGATAAATAGAACTATTTGTTCTAGTGTAGCCTTCCTCAGCCTGTACTTTTCAATTATTTCCCTCCTCTTCCATTCTGTGAAATACTCTGAATTAATAAGAACCCAGGCTGAAACGGTTTGACCCCTCAGTCTTCCATACTTCACAAATATCTCCAGGTTTCTGAAGGACTCTTTGACGTTGTTGTTAATGTTGAGCTGCCGCTTTGTGCTGTGCAGAGGAAGCAGACAGAGGTTTGTTGATGGCTCATTAATGCACCTTTCTTTCAACTGCAAGTAACTGAGATTCTCATGGGTGTTTGGGTCAAAGAAGCCTTTGGTGTCATCGCTTGGATCTGAAAGGATGATATTCATTTTTTTGTCAAAGAATCCACGCTTGTAAGCAACTTCAACTGGAATTCGGAGGCTGTTTATCGGGTCGATGATGCCTCCTGTTCCTACTTGGGCTTCTAAAAGCCGGATTCCGTGATCTTTCACGATTAAACCTTTGCTCATGGCCTGAAAAAGGGAGACGGTCTCTCCTGTATAAGGATCCTTGTACCCAGTCACTGCTTTTTCTGCTGAGAGAAGCTTCTCGTAGAACTCCGACCCAATTAAGTTGGCCTTCAGAGCCTCATCGACTGAATATTTCTTGTTCTTGACAGGATCCACTATGAAGCCCGTTGCAGCTTGGGCTTCCAGAAGTATCAAGGAGGTCCCTGGTCTTAAAATGCCTTTCCGTTTTGCTTGGTAAATGCTAAGTTTTTCTTGCGTGTCTGTGAGAATCAATCCGCCGATGCTGCCTGTTCCGTGCAGATATTGTTTCACCGAATCGATATTCACCACATCTTTAGCGGATGTTTCACCATGTTGAAGCTTTTCATATAAATCCTGGTCGATGATTTCAGAGTCCAGCAGTTGTCCAGGAGTGACCGATTCTCTTAGTCCTTCGAATGTGATCTTGGTGGTAGACACTAGCTCTTGAATGGTTGTGTCGACTGTGGTGGCCAGTTCTTGTAAGGAATACTTCCCGGACTTATACTGCTTAATCAGAGATTCCCGGAGGTCGACTGTAAAGTAATCAGAGTAAAGAAGGTCCCACAGGGAGAGGACTTGTCCTTTGTATTTCCCGGAGGACACTGTTAATTTTAATTGTTTCAAGGCCAGCTTGGTCTGGAAATCTATGAACGAATGGGGAGTCTTGAGCGCATCTTGAGTATTGTCAAATATTGGAATGAGGTACAGGCCCGTTTGGCTGTCAACAAGGCACCTCTCTACCAATTGTGCATAGGTGACGTTTTCTTTTAAATTGGGATCAAAGAATCCTTTACGGTCATTTGTCACATCGCCCAAGATCTTCTTGGTTTCAGCATCAAGGTATCCGCGACTGTAAGCCACTTCCTCTGGAACACGGTGCTTTTTCACTGCATCAATGATGCCACCAGTTGCCAGTTGAGCTTCCAGGAGATGGAGACCATGGTCTTTCAAAACAAAACCCTTTTTTATGGCTTGGAAGAGAGAAAGAATTTCTCCAGTGTATGGGTCCCTAAATCCCGTTGTTGCTTTTTCTGCAGAGCGGAGCTTTTCATGAAACTCCGGGCCGACCAGTCCACTTTTTATGGCCTCACCCACTGTGAGTTTTGCATTCTTTACAGGATCTAGTAAAAATCCAGTGGCAGCCTGTGCTTCAAGCAAAGAAATAGATGTCCCAGGCATGAGCAAATGTTCTTTCATTGCTTGGTAAATGCTTTTTCGCTCATTGATAGAAACCAAGGCCACGCCAGCAATGCTCCCAGTGCCCTGAAGATATCGTTTGACGTTCTCCTGTTCAGAGACATAATGAGATGAAATTGTTCCCTTCTGTAGCTTCTCATATGTTTCTTTATCGATGACCAAAGACTCCAACAACTCCTCATCAGTAACTCTGCCCCGCAAACCCTGGAAAGTGACTTTCAAAGAGAACAAGTACTGCTTTGTATCTTGATCAAGAGTGCACCTCTTCCTGAGCTCCCGGTAACTGACCTGTTCATTTGTGTTTGGGTCCACAAACCCCTTGGGACCGTCAGCACGATCAGACAGAAACTGGGCCAACTCCTCATCAAACAAACCTCGAGAAAACGCCACTTCCAAGGATACGTGGAAACTGTGGTTTGGATCGACGATGCCTCCTGTAGCCAACTGGACATCAAGCAGATTTTCACCATGTTTCTTGTCAAGAAGTTCTTTCTTCAGGGCTTGGTAGAGGGAGATCTTTTTGCCAGTGTAGGGATCATCGAACCCAGTAATGGCTCGTTCCGCAATTAGGAGCTTTTCCTTGAGTTCAATTCCCACCAGTCCTTCCTGAACGGCTTCTGTGACCGTAAAGGTTTTCTTCTGAACTGGATCCACTATGAAACCAGAGGCAGCTTGAGCTTCCAAGAGAGAAACTGCTAAATCTGATGTAAGGAGGTTTCTTTTCATGGCTTGGTATATGCTTATTTTCTCCTTGGTGCTTTCGATGTAAATTCCACCGATGCTCCCCACACCTTGCAGATACTGCCTGACCTCGGGCAGTTCGGCCACTGTCTCCAAAGTCTGCTTCCCTTGCTCTATGTTTTGATACAGAGCCTGGATTATAATCTTGGCCTTTAATAGTTGTACAGCTGTTACTCGCTTCCTCAATCCCTGCAACGTGTCCTCTAGAGGAAGCAGTGGTAATCCAGTATCTGCGTCTGTGATGCAACTGGCCAGTAAATTTTGGTACGTGGAGTCCTCTGCTGTGTTAGGATCAAAGTAGCACTTGGCAGATTCACTCAAGCCAGACAGAATTTTAAACATGTCATCATCAATTTGGTTGAGTTTAGTAGCCTCTGGCAGGGGCACACGTTGCCCAGTTGTATGATCGATTATACCACCAGTTGCTAGCTGAGCTTCAAAGAATCGAATTGCATCGTTTTTCCCAATGTGACCCTTCTTGAACGCCTGGAACAGAGACAGTGACTCATTTTTTAGGGAATATCCAGTAACCGCTTTGCTTGCCAGGAGAAGCTTTTCCTGGAACTCTGGTCCAATCAGTCCTTGTTGAATGGCAGCTTCAACAGAAACCTTTTGGTTGGACGATGGATCAATGATATTTCCAGTAGCTGCCTGGGCTTCCAACAGGGCACCGGCAACTTCTTCTGATACCAACTTTTTAAGTAGTGCTTGGTAGATACCGATTTTTTCCTTGGTGCGTTTCACGAAGAAGCCGGCAATGCTAGTGGAGGCCTGGATGGCTTTGACATTCTGAGATGCCTCGTGATGGGCAGCAGATTCAATGTTGTGGGAAGTCGTGTGGTGGGATCCAGATCTGAATGAGTATGATGTCTCATGGTGGGTGCCGTGGGTGGCTTCATGGTGGCTGCTGAATTTTACATGTGAAGACTCCTGATGGCTGCTAGACGTCACCCCATGGTGGTGTTCATGTCCAATTCCATGCAGGCCCATATGTTGGTTCCCAGATGCCATTCCAAGTGAGTGTTCATGGCTATGGGAAGCATGTCCCTCCTTATGGTCCTCTCCATTTTGTCTGTGTTTGTCTTTGTTAGTGCCCTGGTGCTCCATAGTTGTTCAGATGTCCTGATGAAAGGCGATCGTCACAGATATATCTACGTTTAATCGTCGTTGAATCCTGCAAAGAGAAAAAAAAAAATCACGTAAACTTCACAGAAGGATAATGTTCGTCAATATCTTCACCTGCAATGAGGACTTAGAAAACTCCCCCTAAAAAAACCACACAGCTATAACCTGACCCCTCCCTGTCACAAATCACACAGATATAACCCGACCCCTCCCCGACACAAATCACACAGATATAACCTGACCCCTCCCCGACACAAATCACACAGATATAACCCGACCCCTCCCCGACACAAATCACACAGATATAACCCGACCCCTCCCCGACACAAATCCCACAGATATAACCCGACCCCTCCCTGACACAAATCACACAGATATAACCCGACCCCTCCCCGACACAAATCACACATATAACCCGACCCCTCCCCGACACAAATCACACAGATATAACCCGAACCCTCCCTGACACAAATCACACACATATAACCCGACCCCTCCCCGACACAAATCACACAGATATAACCCGACCCCTCCCTGACACAAATCATACGGATATAACCCGACCCCTCCCCGACACAAATCACACAGATATAACCCGACCCCTCCCTGACACAAATCACAGATATAACCCGACCCCTCCCTGACACAAATCACACAGATAACCCGACCCCTCCCCGACACAAATCACATAGATATAACCCGACCCCTCCCCGACACAAATCACACAGATATAACCCGACCCCTCTCCGACACAAATCACATAGATATAACCCGACCCCTCCCTGACACAAATCACACAGATATAACCCGACCCTCCCCGACACAAATCACACAGATATAACCCGAACCCTCCCTGACACAAATCACACACATATAACCCGACCCCTCCCCGACACAAATCACACAGATATAAACCGACCCCTCCCTGACACAAATCACACAGATATAACCCGACCCCCTCCCTGACACAAATCATACGGATATAACCCGACCCCTCCCTGACACAAATCACAGATATAACCCGACCCCTCCCTGACACAAATCACACAGATAACCCGACCCCTCCGACACAAATCACACAGATATAACCTGACCCCTCCGACACACACACAGATATAACGACCGCCTCCCCGACACAAATCACACAGATATAACCCGACCCCTCCCGACACAAATCACACAGATATAACCCGACCCTCCCCGACACAAATCACACAGATATAACCCGACCCCTCCCCGACACAAATCACACAGATATAACCCGACCCCTCCCCGACACAAATCACACAGATATAACCCGACCCCTCCCCGACACAAATCACACAGATATAACCCGACCCCTCCCGACACAAATCGCACAGATATAACCCGACCTCCCTGACACAAATCACACAGATATAACCCGACCCCTCCCCGACACAAATCACACAGATATAACCCGACCCCTCCCCGACACAAATCACACAGATATAACCCGACCCCTCCCCGACACAAATCACACAGATATAACCCGACCCCTCCCCGACACAAATCACACAGATATAACCCGACCCCTCCCCGACACAAATCGCACAGATATAACCCGACCCCTCCCTGACACAAATCACACAGATATAACCCGACCCCTCCCCGACACAAATCACACAGATATAACCCGACCCCTCCCTGACAATAAATCACACAGATATAACCCGACCCCTCCGACACAAATCACACAGATATAACCCGACCCCTCCCTGACACAAATCACACAGATATAACCCGACCCCTCCCTGACACAAATCACACAGATATAACCCGACCCCTCCCTGACACAAATCACACAGATATAACCCGACCCCTCCCCGACACAAATCACACAGATATAACCCGACCCCTCCCTGACACAAATCACAGATATAACCCGACCCCTCCCCGACACAAATCACACAGATATCTAAGGGATTATTCGCTAAACAGCGCTGTGGCAGCAGTGTTCTCTTTGTTGTTGGAATTACGGGGAATGTTGCCGATACACAGAAGGAAAATACAGCACCGGCCGGTGATGCTCAGGTACCATTGGGGGATATCAGCACCTGGAAATTTATCCGTAAATTGATTATATTGCGGCGTCCTCCATTCGGCGCGCTCTGCGTCTGTGATCTCCATTGAACATCAATGGAAACCACTCTGAAAACACTGGACAGCGTCTGGAACCGCCCTGCGTTCTGCGCTGAATGACTGCCGGAAACTATGGCGGAAAGAATTAGGGCTAAATTACAATCTTCGCGCAAACGTTTGCACCGGCGCAAAAAAACATTAACGCGAGGGGTTAGGCTAGGGTCAGACTAACGCATTTTTCACGTTGTCCGTGAAAAAGTGCGTTCAAACGAATGGACGTATATTTTCCCGGAATACGCGATAGCGGTCATACGACGCGCATTTTCGTCCGTGATTTTGTACGGATCATCAATAAAACCCTTTTTGCGTCTGGACGTTATGTTGGCCGGACGTGTGCAGCGTCTGACGTCTCCTAATCACGCAAACACGCTGCTATGCGGACGCAGCGCACTCTGTACGTCAGTACTAGCGGTTTGACGTTCTCAAAAAAATGTGTTCGTTTGCCGCTTGCGTTGTGCGGCCGGACTTTCGTGCGGCCGTACTCCGTATGTTCCCCGGCATTGGACGTCATTTGCTGCTAGCACGGCCGTGATTAAGTGCGGCTAAACGCACGTTAATACTGCACTCGTCTGACGCCAGCCTAAAACCCTTTGTGCCGTATTACATAGTCAGCGCAACAAAGGCGCGTTATCGTCTACCGCGGGTGAACCTGCGCGAACCATTTGCGAGCTTACTGTACGTTGCGCGTGCTATACTTAACATTGTGAGCGCAAATGCGTTTGTGCGCTGCTACGCGGATGTTATTACAATCTATGCGCAGTTTGTAACATACAGCGTTGCGCGCTTAATTTTAGCGACTCCTAAAAGCCGAAACCAAATACACCAGCCCAAAAAAAAATACACAGCAAAGTATAGTTACACATTCTACACATACCCAAACCAATAAAATGGAGAAGTTGTGCGTGTTTTTATTATTGATGCAGCATATATGCGCAGATTGACTTTGACAGGCGCAAAAACTGAACGGGAGATAATTGTGGTTCTTAATACTGATTGGCTGAATCGCGTGAAAAAAACAGTCCGCACACTGATTTCTGCGCGAGCATTTGTGCGCGTCCGGTTTACGCATGTTATTAATCGACAGATGAAAAAAAATGTGTGAGGATTGTAATTCCAGCGTTGATTTCCGCACGTTTACGTTTAACGCTTGGCGCACAAATTCACGCGTTGCGCGAGCGTTTTAACGCGAAGATTGTAATTTAGCCCTTAGTGAGCAGTATGGCGGCGCCGGCGGCTTCTTACATGAACGTCCCCTGACTGTTTCATGCACTAACATGGGGGGGGGGTGTTTTCTAACGCACCGGAGCGCGTGTATTACACATCATGTGTCCCCCAACACCAACAACAGCAACAACGGTGTAAATTCCACCAAGAGGGAAGAGTCCGGCAGCTCAGGCAGATTAGATCAGGTTTTGGGTAATGCCCGGACACGCCGCATTCCTCCACCTGTATAAACACATGCTGCCAGTATTTAACTCCCGACTGGCCACATACAACAAGCACTCACAGGCGACACAGGGGTAAATAAGCGTGCGGATAAAACACATTATACCCCATGTAACAACCCGTACCCCCAGAAACACATTATACCCCATGTAACAACCCGTACCCCCAGAAACACATTATACCCCAATGCTAAATTCAATGACACCCGTGTCCATCGTGACATACAATTCACTCAATCTCTACGATCTATACTTCATTCACTCTGGTGTAGCCAACATTCACACAAACAACCCCTTAACATTCATTCACACACACCCATTCTTGTGACATTCATGCACATCCCGCTGATGTAATATTCCTTTACATTCACCCCCCTTTATGTAACACATTTCACACACACATAATTTCGCTATCACATTCACACACACACACACATTCCCCTCAATGTAACATACATTCACACACATCTCCCAACATAACTTTCACTCACATACTCATCCCACTCCATGCAGCATTCTTTCACATACACATTTCCCAATATAACATTCACTCATGTGCGGTGCACATCACCCTCGATGTAGCATTCATTTACACACAAACCCCTGGCGTGACAGACTCATCCCAGAAAAAATGTTATCCATTCACACACACACCCCCATCAATGTAACCTTCATTCACACACACACACACACACATCCCTCTCCACATAGCATTCATTTTCACACACACACACACACACACACACACCACACACACACACACACACACACACATCCCTCTCCACATAACATTCATTCACACACACTTCCCTCTCGACATAGAATTCATTATCAAACACATTCCTCTCGATGTAGCATTCACACACCCCCCACTTCCCTCCAAGGCTAGGGTCAGACGAACGCATTTTCGCGTTGTCTGTAAAAAAGTGCGTTCGAACGAATGGACGCATTTTTTCACGGAATACGCAATAGCGGTCATACTATGCGCATTTTTCGTCCGTGATTTTGTACGGATCATCAATAAAACACTTTTTGCGTCTGGACGTTATGTTGGCCGGACATTAGCAGTGTCGGACGTCTCCTAATCACGCACACACGCCGCTAGTGGACTCAGCGCACTCTGTACGTCCGTACTAGCGGTTTGACGTTCTCGAAAAAATGCGTTCATTTTCCACTTGCGTTGCGCAGCCGGACTTTTGTGCGACCGTACTTCGTATATTGGCCGTCATTGCCCGGCATCTGCTGCTAGTGCGGCCGTGATTAAGTGCGCCAGAACGCGCGTTCGCACTGCCTCAGTCTGACCCCAGCCTAAATGTAGCATTCATTCACACACATTTCCCTCGCAATGTAGCATTATTTAACACATATTGACCGTGTAACAATCACACACACCCAAATTGCAATGTTCACACATTTCCCGCCATGATATTCATTCACACACTGCATAACATCGCACGCTATCGCTCACACAGACACGCTGCCTCACATTCACACACACTGGGGAACTGAATGCCCTGGCCATATGAGCTTACAATCTAGTAGCAGGTGTGGGTGGGAGCTGCGCACAGGAGAGAGGGCGGCCGGGAGCAGATTGTGGGGACCTGGGCGGCCAGATTTCAGCTGGGGAGGATTCGGATCCCACAGAAAAGTCTGCCCCCCCCCCCGGCTCCCTGTGACTGCGGGAACCTCCCCGCTCGCTCGCTCGGAAGCCGCGGTTCACCCGGAGGTGACTTCGCAATAAGTCGCTGAATTCCTCCAGGATTAGGTTAGCGTGAGATGCAGGCGTCACACCCATAGACCCGAGCTGTGACCTCACCGGGTGGTGAATATGTGGAATGTGGCGCAGGGAGGGAGGGAATCCGCTGCTTCTGACAAGACGCAACGACCCTAAAATAGAGTATTTACCCTGGATTACACAAGATACACAGAGGCGGGGGGGGGGTGTGTGTGCGTGGTGTGTGTGGTGTGCGCGGTGTGTGTGCGTGTGTGGTATGCGCGGTGTACGGTGAGTAGGGCCGGACACGCTCTCTTGGAGGGGCCCTTTCGTTGGCCACCAATGGCGCGGCGCACCTTGCCGGTTCTCTCCGGTCCGTATTTAGGAGGTCAGGGTCGGAGTCGAGAAAATGCTCGGCCCAGGACGGTCCACGAGACCCAGACGGATTCCTTTGCCTCCGGCGTGGCTGATGGTGCCACGCCCCCCCCACTCCTTAGTCTCATACACAAGGTGCCCCCCGTCCTCCTCTTCCACATTTCGGGGACCCCGCGCAGGGCCCACGGGCAGTTGGATGGATTTGTTTGGTGCTCACATTGCCGGGCCATGAACGCGAGGCAGAAACCGGCACAGAGCCGATGGATGTGACATGCAGAGCGCTGCCAGAGCCCTGAGCAGCCCCACAGGTCTCACCTGGGCTGCGTCCTCACCGTACGGCGGTGTTACCGGGATGGAGCAGAGAGCGCAGAGTCTCCGCACTCTATACCTGTCAGAATCAGTGGGATTAGGTCATTCCTGTCTCCGCGCCCCGGGCCGCGCCTCACCCTGCTCAGCTATGAATCCCGGCAACCACGGCGTGACAAGCCAGGACCGGCGAATGAATGAATACAAAATGGATGACAGCTCCGTGGGAGTCACCGGACTGGGGGGGGATCACATGCCAGAAACTGCCCCGAATCAGGAAATTCAGTGAATTCAAGTGAATGCGAAGCGTCCGGGAGTCGGCACCGGACCGGCCGAGCTGGACCGGCCACGTGGCGGGCTGGACCCGCAGACCTGGACCCGCCGAGCAGAGAGCTGGACCCGCCGAGCAGCGAGCTGGACCCGCAGACCTGGACCCGCCGAGCAGCGAGCTGGACCCGCCGAGCGGCGAGCTGGACCCGCCGAGTGGCGAGCTGGGCCCGCCGCGTGGCAAGCTGGAACCGCAGACCTGGACCGGCCGAATGGCGAGCTGGACCCGCCGAATGGCGAGCTGGACCCGCCGAGCGGCGAGCTGGACCCGCAGACCTGGACCGGCCGACCTGGACCGGCCGAGTGGCGAGCTGGACCCGCCGAGCTGGAGGAGAAGCTAAGCTTTTAGGCCAAATTAGTGAAAAAAAAGAGAGAAAGTCGGAATAAACACAAAAACATGAAAATGAAACCCCCTAAAAGTCCAAATCCAGGCGCCACTTGGTGAATGCCCCCCCCCCGTGTGAGCGACACCGGACAGAAGAACGAGACGGACCGGTCACACCGGCCTCTGCCTTTGTGTTCCTGCAGCTCCGGGGCCTGGTGGGACCGGTCCGTCTTGTTCCTCTGATGTCCACTTCAGGTTTGGTGACTCTGGGCTGTGGAGACCCTGGCTGGCACAGAGACCGACTTTCACACGAGCCTCTGATTTTACCACACGCTGACTTTCCTGCCCCCCTAAACGAGAGCCCGGGGTTAGAGGCCCGCAAAGAGAGCAGTGCGAGGCTGGCAGGGTGGCGCAGGAGGTGGGCAAAGAGAGCAGGGCGAGGCTGGCAGGGGGGTGCAGGAGGTGGGCAAAGAGAGCAGGGCGAGGCTGGCAGGGGGGTGCAGGAGGTGGGCAAAGAGAGCAGTGCGAGGCTGGCAGGGGGGCGCAGGAGGTGGGCAAAGAGAGCAGTGCGAGGCTGTTAGCGTGGCGCAGGAGATGTGCACAGAGAGCAGTGCAAGGCTGGCAAAGTGGTGCAGGAGATGGGCGCAGAGCAGTGGAAGGCTGGCAGGGTGGCGCAGGAGATGGGAGCAGAGAGCAGTGCAAGGCTGGCAGGGTGGCGCAAGAGGTGGGCACAGAACAGTGCAAGGGTGATGCAAGAGGTGGGCACAGAGCAGTGCGAGGGTGGCGCAGAGGGTGGGCATAGAGCAGTGCGAGGCTGGCACGGTGGCGCAGGAGATGGGCACAGAGAGCAGTGCAAGGCTGGCAGGGTGGCGCAAGAGGTGGGCACAGAGCAGTGCAAGGGTGGCGCAAGAGGTGGGCACAGAGCAGTGCAAGACTGTCAAAGTGGCGCAGGAGATGGGCGCAGAGAGCAGTGCGAGGCTGGCAGGGTGGTGCAGGAGGTCAATGCAAAGGAGCAGTGCGAGGGTGGTGCAGGAGGTGGGCACAGAGCAGTGCGAGGCTGGCAGGGCGGCGCAAGAGGTGGGCACAGAGCAGTGAGAGGGTGGCGCAGGAGGTGGGCACAGAAAGCAGTGCGAGGCTGGCAGGGTGGCACAGGAACGATGGTGCGCAGGACGAGGCCGCAGAGAGGGCGCGCACACACACACACACACACACACACACACACTACGGGTCGGGCTTCTCACATTTTCAGTTTTAGAGAATTTAATATAAAGCTCCCAGAGATCTGACCTATAGATAATCCCCCTCCCCCGCACCGTGTCACTCCCCTCCTTCATATACATCACCTGTAACCCGCTGCCCACCCGCCCCGGCCTGGAATGTGTCACCAGTCTGGGAATCCCGCAGGAAGACGCGCCCACCTTTCACACAGCTGCAGGAATTTGGCATCACAGCTCTAGCTGCACAGAGAGCGCACAACACCACACACTGCACAACACACACACACACCGCCCTGCACTGAACACCACACAATGCACAACACCACACACTGCCCTGCATTGAACACCACACACACACCGCCCTACACCAGACACACCGCCCTGCACTGAACACCACACACACACACTGCCCTGCACACCACACCAATGCACAACACCACACACACCACCCTGCACTGAACACCACACACTGCACCACACACACACGCCGTCCTGCACACCAAACACACACCGCCCTGCACTGAACACCACACAATGCACAACACCACACACCGTACCCGGAATTGAACACCACACAATACACTGCACCACACACACACCGCCCTACAGCAGACACACCGCCCTGGACTGAACACCACACACACACACACCGCCCTGCACTGAACACCACACACACACACACCGCCCTGCACTGAACACCACACACACACACCACCCTGCACTGAACCCCACACAATGCACAACACACACACCGCTCTACACTGAACACCACACACACACATACCGAACCACAGTAAATAGTTGTAACTGTACACACACCACACTGCGCTTCACACCGCACTCATACCACCCTGCGCACCAAACTACACACCTACATGCGCACCACACTACACCCCGCTTGGATCCTGGACGCATCAGCGATGGTTCACTATTATCACCTCACAGCACTGTGTAAGTGACTGCAGCCCTACGGACAGAAGCTGGCCACAAACACACAACTACAATTCCCATAATCCCCAGGAAGTGCGTACAATCCCCAAACATACAACATGTGTTTAATGGAGCAACAAACCGGCACAAGGACAAGCAAAATATTCTTAACGAGCCACGTGTGAAGGAACGCAGAACCGACAACTGAGACGCGGCTCAGCGCCCAGAACCGAAAACTGAGACGCGGGTCAGCACCCAGAACCGAAAACTGAGACGCGGGTCAGCGCCCAGAACCGAAAACTGAGACGCGGGTCAGAACGCAGAACCGACAACTGAGACGCGGCTCAGCGCCCAGAACCGAAAACTGAGACGCGGGTCAGCACCCAGAACCGAAAACTGAGACGCGGGTCAGCGCCCAGAACCGAAAACTGAGACGCGGGTCAGCGCCAAGAACCGAAAACTGAGACGCGGGTCAGCGCCAAGAACCGAACCCCAACCCAGAAACGAGAGCTCAACATACAACCCATACAGAACACGCAGACGCAGCCCGTACAGGACACGCAGCCCGTACAGGACACGCAAACGCAGCCTGTACAGGACACGCAGACGCAACCCGTACAGGACACGCAGACGCAACCCGTACAGGACACGCAGACCGTTCAGGACACGCAGACGCAGCCTGTACAGGACACGCAGACGCAACCCGTACAGGACACGCAGACGCAACCCGTACAGGACACGCAGACACAGGCCGTACAGGACACGCAGACGCAGGCCGTACAGGACACGCAGACGCAACCCATTCAGGACACGCAGACGCAGCCCGTACAGGACACGCAGACGCAGCCGTACAGGACACGCAGACACAGGCCGTACAGGACACGCAGACACAGGCCGTACAGGACACGCAGACGCAGGCCGTACAGGACACGCAGACGCAACCCATTCAGGACACGCAGACGCAGCCCGTACAGGACACGCAGACGCAGCCCGTACAGGACACGCAGACACAGGCCGTACAGGACACGCAGACGCAGGCCGTACAGGACACGCAGACGCAACCCATTCAGGACACGCAGACGCAGCCCGTACAGGACACGCAGACGCAGCCCGTACAGGACACGCAGACGCAGCCCGTACAGGACACGCAGACGCAGCCTGTACAGGACACGCAGATGCAACCCGTACAGGACACGCAGACCGTTCAGGACACGCAGACGCAACCCGTTCAGGACACGCAGACGCAGCCCGTACAGGACACGCAGACGCAACCCGTACAGGACACGCAGACGCAGCCCGTACAGGACACGCAGATGCAACCCGTACAGGACACGCAGTCACAACCCGTACAGGACACGCAGACGCAACCCGTACAGGACACGCAGACGCAGCCCGTACAGGACACGCAGACGCAGCCCGTACAGGACACGCAGACGCAACCCGTACAAACAATGCACAGAAAACAACTGTATAGGCAGCGGGTACAGCCCTGTATACACAGATGCCGGTGGGTCCTGGTGCCGCGGCGCTCGCTGGCTGAGGGTAATAAGATACTTACAAAAAAAATGAGTCGTGAAACGTGTATCTGAACATTCGTCCAATCCGCTTTCACTTTAGAATTCGTGTTTTCGGTGAAGCCGTGCACTTTGTACCAAACTCCATCCGCAAACACTGAAAATGCAACAACGTCCTCAAAGCCCGTCCCCCCCCCCCCGCGCGCCAGGGCCCCGCAGGGTTTACACCAAAAGAGAAGGGTTTACACCAAAATATCCGTATATGAGCCCCCCCCCACCCCAAACTCCAGTACTCCCTCAGGCCTAACACTGTGGCTTAAATGAGCCCGTCTCCTGAATGCACCGCTTAGTGAATAAGCCCCATTAGAGCCATGTTACCGTTGTACGTGTCCAGTGCTCACCCTGGTATCACCGTGGCGTAACACGGCGACGCTGGCATCTCTATAATCCAGGCTAAAACAATGTGATAAAGCCTGTGAGCCCACGCAGGGATCCCTGTATTACACCCAGGCTGCGATACCCGCTGTACACACCCGAACGGCAAACCCGGCGCCGCACCCTGGCATTACCGTTTACGAGCTCTGTCTGCCAGGCTTGTGTTTACCCGCATGTTGTACCAACAAGAACAAATGACGGGCGACCAGGCCACGTGCCAGCGAGCCAATCACAACACCGCAAGACGCAACTCACACAACACCATGCAAGATGAGACTACCAGCCCCATCATACACTGACTGCATGTCCCAGCATCCCACAGACTGCAACACACTCTGAATATATGGAGGAGCCCCTAAAAGACACCCACACACCCTGAATATATGGAGGAGCCCCTAAAAACACACCCTGAATATATGAAGGAACCCCTAAAAAGACATCCACACACCCTGAATATATGGAGGAACCCCTAAAAAACACACCCACACACCCTGAATATATGGAGGAACCCCTAAAAAACACACCCACACACCCTGAATATATGGAGGAACCCCTAAAAACACACCCTGAATATATGGAGGAACCCCTAAAAAGACACCCACACACCCTGAATATATGGAGGATCCCCTAAAAACACACCCACACCCTGAATATATGGAGGAACCCCTAAAAACACACCCGCACACCCTGAATATATGGAGAAACCCCTAAAAACACACCCACACACCCTGAGTATATGAAGGAACCCCTAAAAACACACCCACACACCCTGAATATATGGAGGAACCCCTAAAAACACACCCTGAATATATGAAGGAACCCCTAAAAACACACCCTGAATATATGAAGGAACCCCTAAAAACACACCCACACACCCTGAATATATGGAGGAACCCCTAAAAACACACCCGCACACCCTGAATATATGGAGGAGCCCCTAAAAACACACCCTGAATATATGAAGGAACCCCTAAAAAGACACCCACACACACCCTGAATATATGGAGGAACAGCTAAAAAACACCCACACACCCTGAATATATGGAGGAACCCCTAAAAACACTCCCACACACCCTGAATATATGGAGGAACCCCTAAAAAGACATCCACACACCCTGAATATATGGAGGAACCCTAAAAACACACCACACACCCTGAATATATGGAGAACCCCTAAAAACACACCCTGAATATATGGAGGAACCCCTAAAAAGACACCCACACACCCTGAATATATGGAGGAACCCCTAAAAAACACACCCACACCCTGAATATATGGAGGAACCCCTAAAAACACACCGCACACCCTGAATATATGGAGAAACCCCTAAAAACACACCCACACACCCTGAGTATATGAAGGAACCCCTAAAAACACACCACACACCCTGAATATATGGAGGAACCCCTAAAAAACACCCCTGAATATATGAAGGAACCCCTAAAAACACACCCTGAATATATAAGGAACCCCTAAAAACACACCCACACACCCTGAATATATGGAGGAACCCCTAAAAAACACACCGCACACCCTGAATATATGGAGGAGCCCCTAAAAACACACCCTGAATATATGAAGGAACCCCTAAAAAGACACCCACACACCCTGAATATATGGAGGAACCCCTAAAAAACACCCACACACCCTGAATATATGGAGGAACCCCTAAAAACACTCCCACACACCCTGAATATATGGAGGAACCCCTAAAAACACACCCTGAATATATGGAGGAACCCCTAAAAACACACCCACACCCTGAATATATGGAGGAACCCCTAAAAAGACACCCACACACCCTGAATATATGGAGGAACCCCTAAAAACACTCCCACACACCCTGAATATATATAGGAACCCCTAAAAACACACCCACACGCCCTGAATATATGGAGGAGCCCCTAAAAACACACCCACACACCCTGAATATATATAGGAACCCCTAAAAAACACACCCACACGCCCTGAATATATGGAGGAACCCCTAAAAAACACCCTGAATATATGAAGGAACCCCTAAAAACCACCCACACACCCTGAATATATGGAGGAACCCCTAAAAACACACCCTGAATATATGGAGGAACCCTAAAAACACACCCACACACCCTGAATATATGAGGAACCCCTAAAAACAACACCCACACACCTGAATATATGGAGGAACCCCTAAAAACACACACCACACACCCTGAATATATGGAGGAACCCCTAAAAACACACCCTGAATATATGAAGGAACCCCTAAAAAGACACCCGCACACCCTGAATATAAAGAGGAACCCCTAAAACCACTCCCACACACCCTGAATATATGGAGGAACCCCTAAAAACACACCCACACACCCTGAATATATGGAGGAACCCCTAAAAACACACCCACACACCCTGAATATATGGAGGAACCCCTAAAAACACACCCACACACCCTGAATATATGGAGGAACCCCTAAAAACACACCCTGAATATATGGAGGAACCCCTAAAAACACACCCTGAATATATGAAGGAACCCCTAAAAAGACACCCACACACCCTGAATATAAGGAGGAACCCCTAAAAAACACACCCTGAATATATGGAGGAGCCCCTAAAAACACACCCTGAATATATGGAGGAACCCCTAAAAACACTCTCGCACACCCTGAATATATGAAGGAACCCCTAAAAAGACACCCGCACACCCTGAATATATGGAGGAACCCCTAAAAACACACCCTGAATATATGGAGGAGCCCCTAAAAATACACCCACACACCATGAATATATGGAGGAACCCCTAAAAACACACCCGCACACCCTGAATTTATGAAGGAACCCCTAAAAAGACACCCGCACACCCTGAATATATGGAGGAACCCCTAAAAACACACCCTGAATATATGGAGGAACCCCTAAAAACACACCGCACACCCTGAATATATGGAGGAACCCCTAAAAACACACCCTGAATATATGGAGGAGCCCCTAAAAATACACCCACACACCATGAATATATGGAGGAACCCCTAAAAACACACCCCCTGCCCCCCTCCAATCTGTGGCGGCTGGTCTCCATGGTGATTGCCCAGCCCTGTGCGGGGCCCCTCCTCGTGGCCGCCTTTAGGGTGTTCGGAGCCACGTTTCCGTGGTTTTTTAGTCGGTGTCGGATCCTCCTGCCGGATAATTACATATTTGATACCCACAGCAGGTGCCGGGCGGTGACACCATAAACACGGCCTGGTTATATAAGTGCCGCACGTGTTGGGCGATGCAGACTGACTTTACTGCTCTTTTAAACTCTGGAGGGGCTAGAGCAGGGCTGTCCAACTCCGGCCCCCCCAGATGTTTCTGAAATACAACTCCCATGATTCCCTGACCACCTCTTGCATTGAAAGAATTCTGGGAATTGTAGGCCTCAACATCTGGGGGATCCATGAGTTTGACAGCCCTGGGCCGGTAATGGCTTTTTCGCCCCTGCGTGTCACCATTAATAAGCAGGTCACGGTTTCAGCAGCTTGACGCCGCAGGTATCGGCTCCTGGGATCTACAGGACTCTGGAGCCCACACCTAGAACCGGAATGTCCGTCTGCTCCTCGGTTAGGGTGACGGCGTGGTTGTGATCCGGCCACGGATGGGGAAGCTCTCGTGATGCAAGTGACCCCGGGAATGTGTGTAGAAGTCACTCACTTCATGCATGAACCGGTCACCGGTGTTACAGCATGATTCTGAGCGGCAGCACCGCGTGGCGGTCACTGGTTACCCGTAACAACGTCAGTGTCATGTTTCACATAACTTGTGATATGCCTTTAAGAATTGCACATGTCTTATCTACCCCTGGGTTTCTCTCCTCCCCTCCTCATGGCGCAGGGATTTCCTGTTCACCCTTGTTCCCTTCCCAGTAATCCTTTGCAAGCCTTATGGACTCAGATTCATTATGATTTTTTGACCTAGCCGATGTATATTGTTGTGGATTTTCTACAGTTTTGGAATAAAACTTCAACAGATCTTCAAGGTGTCATCTGGATTGAGTCACTGTCTGTAATTCATCTAGACTGGGAGTTATAGCCAACTCATCACAACAGTAAGTTAAGAGATCACATTCTCAGTGCTTTGGTGGAGAAACAGAACAGTCAGTATGAACGGTTACAATTGGGGGCTTCGGGTAACAGGGGGACCTGTGCGGGCCCGACCCAGACTCCTCTCAGTGAGCGTTGATATAGTGTAGCTGTACATCATGGGAGTTACAGTCCACGGCACACAGTGGCCGATTCCAGCAGCCACCACACCACAATGCCGCGTGTCATTATTTACGTGCGTATAGTGACGAGCGCTCATGAACTTCCCGACATTCCACACGCTTTATATCCCATTCCATGGTTGGAACCGCGACACCAGCAGCTGCATTTATTACGGTAAAACGCTGGCTACAAGGATGGATGTAACCGCGGCATGAAGGACGCATCATCCTGAGTGCATTAACCCATTAATGGTTTTATCAGGCGTGCCTTTATACACAGGTTAATCAAAGAGAGCCAAATTGGCTCCAAAATTGCACCGAACTGTGTTTCCTGGCCATTCGGCTACTCAGCAGGCAGTTCGCCAAATTTTGGCGCATTGCCTGCACGTACTGTGTCTGATGTCAGTGAAATACGGTGCCTGTGCAGCGGCAGTGAAATACGGTGTCTGTTCGGCGGCAGTGAAATACGGTGTCTGTTCGGCGGCAGTGAAATCCCCCATAGAGAAGCAATGGTTAATCTATTCACATTGAACAGCAGAGAAATGTCAGTGAATTGCCCTGATGTTCAGTGGTTTCATTCGACAGGTTTATTCAGGCGAATCCCATAGGCTTCAAATGTTAAAATTATTCCCGTTTTAATCCAATATCTAATAAACCGTTTATTATTTTAATCTGCAGCAAAAAGTCTCTTTATTGATTTCTAGGATTTTTTAGGCATTTTTCGGGATTTAGTCGGCAAATTCTTTTTTCTTGTTTTTTTCTGTCAGACCTTTTTTATTCTTATTTGTAGGATTTTATATGTTAATTCCAGACATTTTAGTCCAGTAGTTTATTTGAAAACATCTTTTAAGGCTAGGGTCAGACGAAAGCATTTTCGCGTTGTCCGTGAAAAAGTGCGTTCGAACGAATGGACGTATTTTTTCACGGAATACGCGATAGCGGTCATACGATGCACATTTTCGTCCGTGATTTTGTACGGATCAACAATAAAACCCTTTTTGCGTCTGGACGTCATGTTGGCCGGACATTAGCAGCGTCTGACGTCTCCTAATCACGCAAACACGCTGCTATGCGGACGCAGCGCACTCTGTACGTCAGTACTAGCGGTTTGACGTTCTCAAAAAAATGCGTTCGTTTGCCACTTGCGTTGCACAGCCGGACTTTTGTGCGGCCGTTCTTCGTATGCAGCCTGGCATTGGACGTCATTTGCTGCTAGCACGGCCGTGATTTAGTTTGGATAAACGCACGTTAATACTGCGTTAGTCTGACCTTAGCCTAAAAGTTGCAGTTTTTTTACCCCGTTCGGCGGCTTTATCCATTGGCTGGTCAGAGGCTCATTGAGTTTATTTCAGATCGATTCGGCAGTTTTTCAGATTGATATGGCAGTTTGGCGCTGTTTTTAGTTTTGTTCGGCGGGTCGATTCGCCACACTTTGGCGACCTTGTGGTTAATGTTGAATTCAACACAGGGTCAGCGAATCAAATTCACCGAAGTGTGGCGAACAGGAGAGCACCAAAATGTCAGCGACATACAAGTGTTATGTTTGTTTCCCCCACTTTTCTCGGATTCCTGCCAAACCGGCAGGTTCAGCCTCTCCGGTGAGCCGGCTGCCAGACAGGGAGCAGAATGAATGTCTCGGGCTCCCAGGTGCGGCGAGGACGGGCCAGACAGAAAGGTTTGTGTCAGACGGGCGGAAACGATCAGCAGAAACCTGAACAATGACAAGGCGAGAGTGACAGGAGGGAGAGAGTGTGAAAGGAATGAGAAAGAGAGTGACAGGAGGGAGAGAGTGACAGGAGGGAGAGAGAGTGAAAGGAATGAGAAAGTGAGTGACCGGAGGGAGTGATTGACAGGAGAGAGAGAGAGAGTGACAGGAGGGAGAGAGAGTGAAAGGAATGAGAAAGTGAGTGACAGGAGGGAGTGATTGACAGGAGAGAGTGAGTGACAGGAGAGAGAGTGAGTGACAGGAGGGAGAGAGTGAGTGACAGGAGGGAGAGCGTGAGTGACAGGAGGGAAAGAGAGTGAAAGGAAGGAGAGCGAGTGACAGGAATGAGAAAGCGAGTGACAGGAATGAGAAAGCGAGTGACAGGAGGGAGAGAGAGTGAAAGGAAGGAGGGAAAGAGTGACAGGAGGGAGAGAGAGACACCAGCGAGTGAGAGTGGCAGGAGGGAGTGAGAGTGGCAGGAGGGAGTGAGAGTGGCAGGAGCAAGCGAGAGTGACGCGAGCGAGCGTGAGTGACAGGAGGCAGTGAAAGTGACAGGAGGGAGAGAGTGAGATACGAGCAAGCGAGAGTGGAGTGAGGGTATGAGCGAAGAAAGAGTGACAAAAGCGAGAGAGAGAGGAAGAGGATGTAAAAGAAGCCTTGCTACCGAGAGTAAGAAAAGAGGGCGAGACAGGAAAATGGTGAGAGATGAGGAGAGGGCGGGAAAAACAGACAGGAGGAGAGGGCGGGAAAAACAGACAGGAGGAGAGGGTGAGCGAGGCAGGGGAGCAACCACGATCAAGATGCTCCAAATATTCCAGAAAAAAATCATTTTCCCTCCATAAAAACAATTCCCCAATAACCCATTACCCATAACCACAATCCCCCCAATAATCCATGCCCCATAACCACAATCCCCCACAATAATCCATGCCCCATAACCACAATCCCCCCAATAATCCATGCCCCATAACCACAATCCCCCACAATAATCCATGCCCCATAACCACAATCCCCCAATAATCCATGCCCCATAACCACAATCCCCCAATAACCCATGACCCATAACCACAATAACCCATGCCCCATAACAAGAAGCCCCCAATAACCCATGTCCCATAACCACAATCCCCCAATAACCCATGCCCCATAACAAGAATCCCCCCAATAATCCATGCCCCATAACAATCCCCCCAATAATCCATGCCCCATAACAACAATCCCCCAATAATCCATGCCCATAATAAGAATCCCCCAATAATCCATACCCCATAACAACAATCCCCCCAAAAATCCATGCCCCATAACAACAATCCCCCAATAATCCATGCCCATAAAAATCCCCCAATAATCCATGCCCCTAAGAATCCCCCAATAATCCATGCCCCTAAGAATCCCCCCAATAATCCATACCCCATAACAACAATCCCCCCAATAATCCATGCCCCATAACCACAATCCCCCAATAATCCATGCCCATAAGAATCCCCCCAATAATCCATGCCCCATAACAACAATCCCCCCAATAATCCATGCCCATAATAAGAATCCCCCAATAATCTATGCCCATAACAGAATCCCCCCAATAATCCATGCCCCATAACCACAATCCCCCAATAACCCATGCCCCATAACAACAATCCCCCAATAATCCATGCCCATAACAAGAATCCCCCCATAATCCATACCCCATAACAAGAATCCCCCAATAACCCATACCCCATAACAACAATCCCCCAATAATCCATGCCCATAATAAGAATCCCCCAATAATCCATACCCCATAACAACAATCCCCCAATAATCCATGCCCCATAACAACAATCCCCCCAATAATCCATGCCCCATAACAACAATCCCCCAATAATCCATGCCCATAAGAATCCCCCCAATAATCCATACCCCATAACAACAATCCCCCCAATAATCCATGCCCCATAACAACAATCCCCCAATAATCCATGCCCATAAGAATCCCCCAATAATCCATGCCCCATAACAATCCCCCAATAATCCATGCCCCATAACAATCCCCCAATAATCCATGCCAATAAGAATCCCCCAATAATCCATGCCCCATAACAACAATCCCCCCAATAATCCATGCCCCATAACAATCCCCCAATAATCCATGCCCCATAACAATCCCCCAATAATCCATGCCAATAAGAATCCCCCCAATAATCCATGCCCCATAACAACAATCCCCCAATAATCCATGCCCCATAACAACAATCCCCCAATAATCCATGCCCATAACAAGAATCCCCCCAATAATCCATACCCCATAACAAGAATCCCCCCAATAATCCATGCCCCATAACCACAATCCCCCCAATAACCCATACCCCATAACAACAATCCCCCAATAATCCATGCCCATAATAAGAATCCCCCCAATAATCCATACCCCATAACAACAATCCCCCAATAATCCATGCCCATAACAACAATCCCCCCAATAATCCATGCCCCATAACAACAATCCCCCCAATAATCCATGCCCCATAACAACAATCCCCCAATAATCCATGCCCATAATAAGAATCCCCCCAATAATCCATGCCCCATAACAAGAATCCCCCCAATAATCCATGCCCCATAACAACAATCCCCCAATAATCCATGCCCCATAACCACAATCCCCCCAATAACCCATAACAACAATCCCCCAATAATCCATGCCCATAACAAGAATCCCCCCAATAATCCATGCCCATAACCACAATCCCCCAATAACCCATGCCCCATAACAACAATCCCACAATAATCCATGCCTCATAACCACAATCCCCCCAATAATCCATACCCCATAACCACAATCCCCCCAATAATCCATACCCCATAACCACAATCCCCCCCAATAATCCATGCCACATAACAACAATCCCCCAATAATCCATGCCCATAATAAGAATCCCCCAATAATCCATACCCCATAACAATCCCCCCAATAATCCATGCCCCATAACAACAATCCTCCAATAATCCATGCCCATAATAAGAATCCCCCCAATAATCCATACCCATAACAATCCCCCCAATAATCCATACCCCATAACAACAATCCCCCCAATAATCCATACCCCATAACCCCCCCAATAATCCATACCCCATAACAACAATCCCCCAATAATCCATGCCCATAATAAGAATCCCCCAATAATCCATGCCCCATAACAACAATCCCCCAATAATCCATGCCCCATAATTATTATTATTTTATTATTATTCTTTATTTATAAAGCGCCAGCATATTCCGCAGCGCTGTACAATAAGCACAGTATAGACAGGGTTACAATACATTGAACAACATTTGACAAACAGTACAGGAGGAGATGAGGGCCCTATTCCCGTAGGAACTCACAATCTATAATAAGATTCCCCCCAATAACCCATGTCTGCAATAATCACAATTCCCCCCCCCCATTTCATGGTGCCTTACTTGCAGCTTCTCTGTACTCAGTGAGTATCCTCTGTGTATCTGTGTCTGCTCCCCTCTCAGGGTCTGAGCTCACTCACACTCTGCCTGTGATGATATAAAGGGCTGGGAGCTGGCCCTCCCTCTGTATGCAGCCTGCCCTGCCAGGGGCCACTCCCAGGAGCCCTACTCAGGTGACTGGGGAAGTTATGGCAGCCTGTACTGACACTCATCCAAACTCATCTCAAATCCTGCAGGATCCCCCCCCCAAACTCATCTCAAATCCTGCAGGATCCCCCTCCCCAAACTCATCTCAAATCCTGCAGGATCCCCCTCCCTAAACTCATCTCAAATCCTGCAGGATCCCCCCCCCAAACTCATCTCAAATCCTGCAGGACCCCCCCCCCCAAACTCATCTCAAATCCTGCAGGATCCCCCTCCCAAAACTCATCTCAAATCCTGCAGGATCCCCCCCCAAACTCATCCCAAATCCTGCAGGATCCCCCCCAAACTCATCCCAAATCATGCAGGATCCCCCCAAACTCATCCCAAATCCTGCAGGATCCCCCAAACTCATCCCAAATCATGCAGGATCCCCCCCCAAACTCATCCCAAATCATGCAGGATCCCCCCCCAAACTCATCCCAAATCATGCAGGATCCCCCTCCCCAAACTCATCCCAAATCATGCAGGATCCCCCCCCAAACTCATCCCAAATCCTGCAGGATCCCCCCAAACTCATCCCAAATCCTGCAGGATCCCCCCAAACTCATCCCAAATCCTGCAGGATCCCCCAAACTCATCCCAAATTATGCAGGATCCCCCCAAACTCATCCCAAATCCTGCAGGATCCCCCCAAACTCATCCCAAATTATGCAGGATCCCCCCAACTCATCCCAAATCCTGCAGGATCCCCCCAAACTCATCCCAAATCCTGCAGGATCCCCCCAAACTCATCCCAAATTATGCAGGATCCCCCCAAACTCATCCCAAATCATGCAGGATCCCCCAAACTCATCCCAAATTCTGCAGGATCCCCCCAAACTCATCCCAAATCCTGCAGGATCCCCCCAAACTCATCCCAAATTATGCAGGATCCCCCCAAACTCATCCCAAATCCTGCAGGATCCCCCCAAGCTCTGCCCCTCTACTCTTCACTGACAAATTTGTTGAAAGATCAATGTAATATTTCGCAAAAAAGCAGAGACTGCTCGGATTTAACCCCCTGCTTCCCGCATCACTATGTCACACACACCCGACCAGCGCAAAGGGCTTTAACGTATACAAAACAAATCATAAGCAGCCACGTGACCGCACCCAACGTGCACTGGCACCACGCCCAACGTGTACCAGCACAGACAAAATCTCCTCCCCCACATGGTTTGGGGTGACAAACCTGTAGTCTTGTGGCTCAGCGACTCGTGGTGGCTGACCTGATTGCTCCATGGCTCGGGGTCTCTGACCTGGTCGCTTGGTGGCTTTGGGTGATGGGCCCTTTGTCTGGGTGACTCAAAGTAACTGACCTTGTTGCTCAATGACCAATAGTGGCTAACCCGGTGACTCAGAGTTTTGGTATGGCTGACCAGCTGCCTCTGGGGCTCAGTGGTTGACTTCACTGCTCAGGGGCTCAGTGGTTGACTTCACTGCTCAGGGGCTCAGTGTGGCTTGCTCCTAGTTTTAGACGGCTGACTTGGTGGCTTTGTTGGCTTACCTGGTAGCTCAGTGGTTGAGTGTAGCTGACCAGCTGTCTCAGGGGCTCTATGGCTGACCTCGCTGCTCAGGATGGTTGATTTCACTGCTTGGGGGCTCAGTGACTAACCTCGCTGCTCAGGAGCTCGGTTGCTGACTTCGTTGCTCGGAGCCTGACCTCACTGCTCGGGGGCTCGGTGGCTGACCTAGCTGCTCAGGGATCAGTGGCTGACCTAGCTGTCCGAGGGCTCGGTGGCTGACCTAGCTGCTCAGGGGATCAGTGGCTGACCTAGCTGTCCGAGGGCTCGGTGGCTGACCTAGCTGCTCGGGGTCTCGGTGGCTGACCTAGCTGCTCGGGGTCTCGGTGGCTGACCTAGCTGCTCGGGGTCTCGGTGGCTGACCTAGCTGCTCGGGGTCTCGGTGGCTGACCTAGCTGCTCGGGGTCTCGGTGGCTGACCTAGCTGCTTGGGGACTTGGTGGCTGACGTAGCTGCTCGGGGGTTCAGTGGCTGACGCAGCTGCTCAGGGGTTCAGTGGCTGGCTCAGCGACTTGGGATGACTGACTTGACTCAAACTAGATTGGTGTGGCTGAACTCCGATATAATTGGCACAGGGTGATTGGTTGCTTGATGATCTGGGGTAGCTAACCTGCTGTCACTGGGGCTTGCTTTATAGGGGGCTCAGTGGTTCAAGATGGCTGACCTCGTGTCTCAAAGCATCTAACTTGCTCAAGGCTCATCAATGGGACTAGAAAACTATATAGGGTCGGAGACTCTCTGGGTAGGAGACCAGGATAGGGACTGGAAGGTATTGGTGGCAGATATGATGGTTGAACTCCCTTTGCTGTTTCTATCGGGATAAATCAGGGCAGCATGAGGACACACAGTGCTGGATCATGCCTCACACACCACGTTGCATGGTAAAGCTCACTGCCTCTAAGGATATCCCATATGGGCTGCTATGGAAAGGTCACTGTCTCTGCCCACCCTGGCCTTGTGTCAGGAATGATGGACTGAGCCGAGGGAGAAGCAAGACCTCACTAGAAGGCGTCCACAGCAGAGGATGACCAGTATTGGTCCTTTCCAATGTCCTTCAGATAGAGACACAAAGTGCATCCCGTGCTCCACACAACCTCATCCTGCAAGAATCTGCGTGCCGAAGTTACCCAACTGCGGCACACGGGACAGCAGTGGTAGAACATCCAGACTCCTTGTCCTTGCTTCCCTGTTTGCATTGTCCTGAGGTTTACGAGATAATGAAATACTTTGAGAGCTGGAATGCGCCTGGCGGCAAGGAGGGCACCCCTTGGGGCCTAAAACAGTGTCATGTTTGTAGAAGAACCTGTCTGCGAAGCCCGTAATGTCAAACTATGCGCGGAATGCAAGCTCCTTGGGATGGACGCCGAGCATGATCCACTTCAATAAGAAATAGGAGAATAATGCTGTATATAGTCACGGCCGCATCGCAAAGCGGGTTAGAGGGGATCCTGTGGCTTAACTAAGAGGCTGAGCCCGGAGACTGTGGAACGTACAAACAGGAGGCTCCTGGCCTTCACAAACAGCGCGTCCACCTCACCCAGAGAGCACCCAAAACAGGGAGACCCACGTGTGAAACTTGGAGAACTTGCCACTAAATTCCCAGTCTGGTGATTCGCTTAATGCATCTGGAGAACAAACCTGCACCTTTGTCCAGATTGTGCCAAACTGATAAGGTGCAAATTCCTGAATAGTATAGTAAATTGGAGATTTACCAAACCCAGACCTGAGAAACGCAAATGGGATTTTCCATCTTTACCATTTTTGTTATGAGAGATATGACTTGAATGCCCTTGTCCACCAGTGGGCGCAGCTCTGACCAGAAACGAGACAACACACACATACAAATATACAGTGACATGGAGGGGGGCCTTGATCCGGCAAACTGAGCGTCCCCTCATCTCTCACACATAGGTCGGCAGACTCGTTTATTCACCGCAAGGCCCTGTTATGTTCCATTCCCTCACGATTCATGGCTTTTTACCACGTGAGCCGGTGGATTCCCTGTCCTGGCTAATTGGTGGGATTGGTTCTAGATGGCACACTCTCTGGGGGTGGTGTTTGGTGGGACTGGCTGTGGTTGCTGGGATTGACTGTGAAGGGAATTGGTGGGATTGGTTTTAGATGGCACACTCTCTGGGGGTGGTGTTTGGTGGGACTGGCTGTGGTTGGTGATTGGCTTAATTGACTGTGGATGGTGCACTCTCCGTGGTGTGCTGATTGGTGGGATTGACTGTGGATGGCATTCTCTTTGTAGATGCTGATTGGTGGGATTGGCTGTAGATGGCATACTCTCTCTGTGGGTGGTGATTGGTATGATTAGCATTGGAGGTCACACTCTCCGGTGGTGGTGACTGGTGTGATTGGCGTTGGAGGTCGCACTCTATGGTGGAGGTGATTGGCGTTGGATTATCGTACTCTCCGGTGGTGGTGATAGTTGGGATTGACGTTGGAGGTCGCACTCTCCGGTGGTGGTGGTGATAGTTGGGATTGACGTTGGAGGTCGCACTCTCCGGTGGTGGTGATAGTTGGGATTGACGTTGGAGGTCGCACTCTCCGGTGGTGGTGATTGGTATGATTAGCATTGGAGGTCACACTCTCCGGTGGTGGTGACTGGTGTGATTGGCGTTGGAGGTCGCACTCTCCGGTGGTGGTGATTGGTGTTGGATTGTTGTACTCTCCGGTGGTGGTGACTGGTGTGATTGGCTTTGGAGGTCGCACTCTCCAGGGTTAGGGTTCAGGAAGATTTGCTCATGATATATTTTTGAGTCAGCAGACGCTGTGGTTTCCCGTCTGACCTCCCATGGTGGCGGAGGGCCAGGTACCATTCCTGAATGAGCCGTAATTGTCTGTGTGAAAATAAAAGGAATATTTACTGCTAATTATTTTCTCAATGGGTGCGGTCAGTCGCGTTGTAATGAAATATCAGTCCGAGCCAAGGAAACCTTTCCATTCTGCTGACAGAATCCACACGGCTTTGTGCGTGTTTTCTGAATACCTTTCCGGAGACGCTGAACCTTCTTTCCGGAATTGGGAACACGAAAGTTGCACAAGGTCTGGGCAGGGCACAAATATGTCACGTATGAAAAGCATCATCTCCTTTTCTGGGCGCAAGGCCAGAGGACAGAAATACCGAAACCAAAACACAGGCCGTGAAACGGGGCGAAAAATGAAAAAAATTCACACGTTTCTACTATAAACATTATCACCAGAAACAATGCAAGGAGAGGAGGAGGAACGGGATGAGGAGCTGGCAAGACAGACAAGAGCAGAAGCTCACCGGACAGAGGAATAAGGGAGGCAGGGTGGCATGGAGGAGAGTCAGCGAGTCCGACGGGATGGCATGGAGGAGAGTCAGCGAGTCCGACGGGATGGCATGGAGGAGAGTCAGCGAGTCCGACGGGATGGCATGGAGGAAAGCCTGTGAAATGGCATGGAGGGGTGGCAGCGAGGCTGGCAGGAAGAAACTGAGGCAGTGAGCCCGGCAGGATGGCATGGAGGGAAGCCAGCGAGGCTGGTAGGACAGCATGGAGGAGAGTCAGCAAGGCCGACGGGATGGCTCAGAGGAGAGACAGCGAGGCTGGTGGGCTGGCACGGAGGAGGAGAGGCAGCGAGGCCTGCTGGATGGCATGGAGGAAAGGCAGCGAGGTCGATGTGATGGCATGGAGGAGAGGCAGCAAGGCCGACTGGATGGCAAGAAGGAAAGGCAGCGAGGCCGATGGGATGGCATGGAGGAGAGGCAGCGAGGCCGGCTGGATAGCATGGATCAGAGGCAGCGAGGCTGGCAGGGTAGTATGGAGGAGAGGCAGTGAAGCTGGCGGGAGGAAAGTGAGGCAACCTGGTCAACTGCCGAAGAGACTTGGCGGTCGGCCGGATACTGCAGCCAGCTAAGAGAACTTTCAGGGGATTACCCTTGGGGGACACTATGTCCAGCTCAGAGCACTTGGGGGGTCTATGTGACTTGTAGAAGGGATCTTGTTCCAGAACTGTGAAAGCTTTGTTAGGTGTTGTTTGGCAAACTCTAATCTGGCCTTCCTGTTTTTGAGGCTCACCAATGGTTTACATCTTGTGGTGAACCCTCTGTATTCACTCTGGTGAAGTCTTCTCTTGATTGTTGACTTTGACACACATACACCTACCTCCTGGAGAGTGTTCTTGATCTGGCCAACTGTTGTGAAGGGTGTTTTCTTCACCAGGGAAAGAATTGTTCAGTCATCCACCACAGTTGTTTTCCGTGGTCTCCCGGGTCTTTTGGTGTTGCTGAGCTCACCGGTGCGTTCCTTCTTTTTGAGAATGTTCCAAACAGTTGTTCTGGCCACACCTAATGTTCTTGCTATCTCTCTGATGGGTTTGTTTTGTTTCTTCAGCCTAATGATGGCTTGCTTCACTGATAGTGACAGCTCTTTGGATCTCATCTTGAGAGTTGACAGCAACAGATTCCAAATGCAAATAGCACACTTGAAATGAACTCTGGGCCTTTTATCTGCACATTGTAATTGGGGTAATGAGGGAATATCACACACCTGGCCACGGAACAGCTGAGAAGCCAATTGTCCCATTACGTTTGGTCCCTTAGCAGATGTGCCTCCCACTTGTTAACTGCTGTAAGTCCTACACCGTTCACCTGAGTTGGATGTACATACCCTCAAATTAAAGCTGACAGTCTGCAGTTACAGCACATTGTGTTTGTTTCATTCCAACTCCATTGTGGTGGTGTATAGAGCCAAAGATGTTACAATTGTGTCGCTGTCCCAATATTTCTGCACCAAACTGTATATACAATATATATAGGTCTGTGGGGGTATGTAACTATAGGTCTGTGGGTGTATCACTGGTGTATCTTGGCCTAGGCCAACAAGGCCCAGGCCTAGGGCGGCACTTTCCAGGGGGCGGCGGCCCGCTGGGTGGCCCCACCCCTAAAAAAAAAAAAAAAAAAAATTTTTTTTTTTTTTTTACTTTTGAAAACTATTTTACCAGGAAGGAAACATTGAGATGTCACTAATTTTCAAGTATGTCCTGGGTAGGCAAGGCCTAGGCTTTCACTTTCCAGGGGGCAACAAAAAACCTCACCACTAATTGGGTTACTCACAGAGCACCGAAATGACGCCAACATTTTGGTGTTCTGTAGTTCCCTGCACTTCGGGGAATAAAATTTCCCCACCCTGCAGTGAATTCACCATTCACTGAGGGTCCCTAAAGTGCATGGAGTCGGCCGCTGAATGCTGCCACCACAAACCCATGGCCTGCTGTTTTCAAAAGAACTACTGAACGAAAATGTCTGGAATTTACATATAAGATCCTATGATTGATAATAAAAAGTTCTGTTACAGAAAAAGAAGAACCGCTATTAAAAAAAAGGGGGGAATTTAGCCCAAAAATTTCTGAAAAATCACTAAAAGGTACAAAAAAAATCAATAAATGAATAAAGACTTTTTACTGCAGATTAAAATAATAAATAGTTTATTAGATATTGCATAAAAAACGGGAATATTTTTAACATTGAAACCTATGGGGTTCGCCTGAATAAACCTGCTGATTGAAACCACCGAACATCAGGGCATTTCACTGACATTTCTCTGCTGTTGGTGTTCTCTGAATAGATTAACCATTACTTCTCTATGGGGATTTGCACTGCCTTCAAACAGCACCGTACTTGCTGGCAGTTCACCAAACTTGTGTGTGAGCATATCACCAGAGCAGTGGTGTACTTAGAGGAGTGGCGGAGGGCGGGCCACCCCAGGTACCAGTGATTATTGGGGTGTCATTAGGGGGTACTAGGAGGTCCCACTGTCACTGTGTGTCAGCTTTGAGCTGTGTTCTCAAACAACGAGCAGCGGAGCATGGCGTTTGCATACGGAATAATATCGAATAGAATAAAATCCCCCTCTCCTCCCTCCATAGCTCCTCCCCTGCCCTGCAGCAGCTCTAGGAGAGGGGAGGGGATGTTATTTGTGTCCAGAGAGAGAAGATGACAGTAAACGGCAAGTAAAGGGGGGGGGGTTATCAGCAGAATATGAAGCCCTGTCTGCTTACTGCTGTTTAAAGTGGACCTTTCCTTAATCAGCACTGCAGTGATAGAAATTTGTCATTGAGCTGCCTGGCTCCTGGTGAGGCTGCTTGCGTGCAGGTCACACTCGGTCCGGCCAGTCAGGAGGTACTGAGTCTCAGTACCACCTGACTGGCTGAACCACGTGACATGCATGCACGCAGCTGCCCGCCCTTTCGTTAACATGGACTGTCACTCTATTCTGGACTGAACACCCACCGGGAAGGGAATCAAAGCCACGGTGCACCCTCTGGCAGTGGCACCCCACTGCTGACAAGATGGCTCCACGCACAGGCACAGCCGTGATCCTAACGTGGCCTGGAGGGACATCCTGCTGAGTCTGTACACAGTCCCTGCTGACTCTGCACACAGCCCTACCGCGGACAGAGGCTGGTAAATGTAGAATAAATAATTGCTGTGTGCTCATATACACTCGGTTTGCTGGGAGTTTTATTGCAGTGGATTCTGATACGCTGAACACACACCACACATTGCATTGCTGGGAGTTTTATTGCAGTGGATTCTGATGCACTCATACACACCGCACATTGCATTGCTGGGAGTTTTATTGCTGTGGATTCTGATACGCTGACCACACATTGCATTACTGGGAGTTTTATTGCTGTGGATTCTGATACACTCATACACACTGCACATTGCATTGCTGGAATTTTTATTGCTGTGGATTCTGATACGCTGACAGACACCAAACATTGCATTGCTGGGAGTTTTATTGCTGTGGGTTCTGTGATACACACTGCATAGTACTGTGAGTTTTATTGCCCTGGAGCTCTGGGATACACTCATACACACTGCACATTACTGTGAGTTTTATTGCTGTACAGCTCTGTGATACGTTCATATGCAGTGCACGTTTCTGTGGATTTTATTGTTCAACCAATTAGAGCGGCTGTGATCCAGTATACTTGACATGCGTGGCTGTTCTTTGTAAAAATGCTTGAATTTAAACATTTCATAATTTTATTTCTCAATAGATACATTTGAAATGGTATACAAAATATACAAGTAGGCACTTTGTATCCACTTTTAATATAAAGAGAGGAAAGGCGGAGCTCTAAGAGGAAAAGGTGGAGCTTAAAGAGGAAGGGTGGGGATTAACCAGGAAGAGGTGTGCCCTTGACAGGAGGGGTGCCTCAAATTTAAATTAGGGGGTGGACGAGTTTAGTCAGGCCTAGGGCAGCACAAAACCTAAATACACCACTGGGGTGTATATATATATATATATATATATATATATGTCCGTGGGGGGTATGTATATATAAGTCTGTGGGGGGGTGTATATAGGTTTGTGGAGGAACGTATATATAGGTCTGTGGGGGTGCATATGTATAGGGCCATGAGGGTATGTATATACAGTGTATATATAGGTCTGTGGGGGACGTGTGTGTGTGTATATATATATATATACCTGTGAGGGTATGTGTATATATACAGTATATATGTCTGTGGGGGTGCATGTGCATAGGCCGTGGGGGTATGTATATATAGGTCTGTGGTGATATGTATACAGCATGTATAGGTCTGTGGGGGTGCATGTGCATAGGCCGTGGGGGTATGTATATATAGGTCTGTGGTGATATGTATGTATACAGCATGTATAGGTATGTGGGGGTGCATGTGCATAGGTCGTGGGGGTACGTATATATAGGTCTGTGGTGGTATGAATGTATACAGCATGTATAGGTATGTGGTGGTATGTATATATAGTATATATAGGTCTGTGGGGGTGTGTAACTATATCTCTGTGCGGGTATATATATATATAGTCCTGTGGGTATGTGTATATAAGTCTGTGAGGGTATGTATATACAGGTCTGTGGGGGTACGTATACTGCACACACACACACACACCCCCACAGACATACAGTTGTGCTGATAAGTTTGCATCCGCTGCTGGCAGAGTTTGTGATTTCTTGGCCATTATTCAGAGGATATAAATGATAACACCGTTCCATTTCTTTCACTCATGGTTAGTGTTTTGGCTGAAGCCATTTATTATCAATCAAGTGTGTTTACTCTTTATAATTCATAATGACAACAGAAACTATGGGGCCTGGAGCTGCTGCTCCATCAGCCCCTATGTTAATCCAGCCTGACGTCAGTGACTGCAACCAAAAAATGTCAAAAAAGTTAGACTTTCCCAGGTGCCGGTCACCAGATCAGTCACTAGTAATGTCACACACAGAAAGCGGCCAAGTCACCCTGTGAGACCAATCACTGTAGCGAGTGTTCTCAGAGAGGCAGCGATGGATCAGATCTGTGCATGCGCGTGCAGCTCCGCTCCATCGCTATGCGCGTGCAGCTCCGCTCCATCGCTCTACGCAGGCGCTATACAAGTTGTATAGGAGCACAAACTGTACAGAAAAGCTTCAGGGACTTCCGGGTTCGGGAATCCCTGAGCCGAAGTGGAGGAGCAGCGCGCGGCGAGGGGGAAAAGGGGAGTAAAATCACCTAAAATAAATAATAATTGTGCTGAGGAGGTCGTCAGGATCTGCCCAATTATTTAAGGGCAAATAAAGGGAAACTCAGGTTTTAAAAAATAATTATAAATGGAGAAACTGACGCAGCATTTTATGAGGAAATAAGGAATCTTATTCAGAATTGATAGACCTGTATTTCCCTCCTGTATTTTTATGGATTGAGTTTCATGGATAGTGCAGGCGCATGAGATGCCGGCGGCTGCTACCGAGACTTTGGTTCCCAGTGGGACGGCGGTATGGCCGATAGTTCTGGCCAATAAGCGGCAGTACAGACCGATACAGATTCTGATTCCGTTGCCGTCCCAGAGCCTGGTGTAACAGTTTGCAGCACCGCGGATAATTCTGGTTGTCCTTTCCTGTGCGGGAGGGGGGGTAATATCAGATCGGAGAGAAAAACAGCAAAATATCGAAGTCGGATGGATCAGCAGCATTTCCCCCATGAGGGCGGAGAAGCGGCTGATTCGTGGACGCAGTGCTCGCTGACCATACGAAACTCAATGTGGAAAAAAAAGAAGATAATTCATGAAGATGTGGATTTGGGAATTTATATTTTGATTATTGGTATTTTTCCTGTGAGGCGGAATGTCTCGCACGCGGCGTGTGCCAATTACCGAGGGTAAAGCCACAAGATACTGTTTATAGAATCGGTGCCCCGGGGCGAGATGAGGAATATGAGCAGGTACTCAGGGAGCTTAGTGCAATAATAGCAGAGCCGCGACTGCTAATCTCCCAGGATTCCTGTCCTCTGGCAGCGCGGGATCAGCGGGGATTAGAAAGAAAGATCATCCAAATCTCCTGTGTCTGGGGGGTAACCACACATATCTGCCCTGGCAGCAAGGGGAGGGTTAAATTGGCTTTTGGTTGGGTGTTTGATGCGGTGTCCGATGTCTTTCTTCATCGCCGGTATTCAGGATTTATTGGGGTTTTATTGTTTTACTGGAGGATCGCGTTGGACGACGTTCTGAATCCTTGATACCTTTATGCTGGTTCCTGGGAGCAGAGTGGAGAAATGTGGGACTGTCTGTGTATGCTTTATTTCAATCCGTGACATGTAAATTTGCAGACGCTGTAATTACAAAGTATTTTGGAATAAATACGTACTGCAATAAAAATACCAGACAGAACCAAAACAAAAAGATCCCAAAAAATGCCTAAGAAATAGACTTTTTGCTGCAAGTGAACACAATAAATGGTTGAATAAATATTTAATAAAAACTGGGATTATTTTGGTAACGGCTGGTATTTTTATTGTAGTACCGGCTAGTATTTTTGTTGTAGCACTGGCTGGTATTTTATTTTGATACCAGCTGGTAATTTTATTGTAGTATTGGCTGTATTTTATTTTGGTACTGGCTGGTATTTTTATTGTAGTATTGGCTGTATTTTATTTTGGTACTGGCTGGTATTTTTATTGTAGTATTGGCTGTATTTTATTTTGGTACTGGCTGGTATTTTTATTGTAGTATTGGCTGTATTTTATTTTGGTACTGGCTGGTATTTTTATTGTAGTATTGGCTGTATTTTATTTTGGTACTGGCTGGTATTTTTATTGTAGTATTGGCTGTATTTTATTTTGGTACTGGCTGGTATTTTTATTGTAGTATTGGCTGTATTTTATTTTGGTACTGGCTGGTATTTTTATTGTAGTACTGGCTGTATTTTATTTTGGTACCAGCTGGTACTTTTATTGTAGTACCTGCAGTATTTTATTTATCCCAAAAAATGCCTAAAAAAATCCTAAAAAATAAATAAAGAGACTTTTTGCTGCAAATGAAAAGAATAAACATAAGCAGTTAAATAAATATTTAATAAAAACGGGGAACATTTTCTTACATTGAAACCTATGGGATTCACCTGCTTAAAGCTGTCGAATGAAACCACTGAAAATCAGGGCATTTCACTGACCTTTTAGTACTGTTCAGCGTTCTCTGAGTAGATTAACCATTGCTTCTCTGTGGGGAATCGAGTGTAAGTGAAATAGTATAACAAATTGATCTTTAAAAACAAAATCAATTAGTTTTATACTATTTTGTTTTCGTTCCATTTATTTTCTGTCACGTTCAACCGCAATATATATATACAGTTGCAAGAAAAAGTATGTGAACCCTTTGAGATTACGTGGAGTTTTGCATGAATTGGTCATAAAATGTGCTCTGATCTTCATCTAAGTCACAACAATTTGAAAAACACAGTCTGCTTAAAATAATACAACACAAACATTATATGTTTTCATGTTTTTATTGAACATAACATGTAAACATTCACAGTGCAGGGTGGAAAAAGTATGTGAACCCCTAACCTAATGACTTCTCCAAGAGCTAATTGGAGCCAGGAGTGAGCCAACCTTGAGTCCAATCAGTGTGATATTATTGGATGTGTTGCTGAAAGCTGTCCTGCCCTTAAAAACACACACCAGTTTTGGGTTTACTGGTTTCAAGAAGCACTGCCTGATGTGAACCATGCCTTGCAGAAAAGAGCTCTCAGAAGACCTACGATCAAGAATTGTTGACTTGCATGAAGCTGGAAAGGGTTACAAAAGTATCTCCAAAAGCCTTGATGTTCATGTGTCCACGGTAAGACAGACTGTCTACAAATGGAGAAAGTTCAGCACTGTTGCTACTCTCCCTAGGCATGGTCGTCCTGTAAAGATGACTGCAAGAGCACAGCGCAGAATGCTTAATGAGGTAAAGAAGAATCCTAGAGTGTCAGCTAAAGACTTACAGAAATCTCTGGCACATGTTAACATTTTTGTTGACACATCTACAATAAGGAAAACATTAACCCAGAATGGAGTACATGGGAGGACACCACGGAGGAAGCCATTGCTGTCCAAAAAGAATATTGCAGCACGTTTGAAATTTGCAAAAGAGCACCTGGATGTTCCACAGCACTACTGGCAAAATATTCTGTGGACAGATGAAACCAGAATTGAGTTGTTTGGAAAAAACACACAACACTATGTGTGGAGAAAAAAGGCACAGCACACCAACATCAAAACCTCATCCCCACTGTAAAACATGGCGGAGGGAGCATCATGGTTTGGGGCTGCTTTGCTGCCTCAGGGCCTAGATGGATTGTTGTCATTGATGGAAAAATGAATTCCAGAGTTTATCAAGACATTTTGCAGGAAAACGTAAGACCATCTGTCCGCCAACTGAAGCTCCGCAGAGGATGGGTGATGCAACAGGACAATGACCCAAAGCATACAAGTAATTCAACAAAAGAATGGCTTCAACAAAACAAAATACGCCTTCTGGAGTGGCCCAGTCAGAGTCCTGACCTCAACCCGATTGAAATGCTGTGGCATGACCTTAAGAGAGCGATTCACACCAGACATCCCAAGAATATTGCTACACTGAAACAGTTTTGTGAAGAGGAGTGGTCCAAAATTACTCCAGATCGTTGTGCAGGTCTGATCTGCAACTACAGGAAACGTTTGGTTGAGTTTATTGCTGCCAAAGGAGAAACCAGTTATTAAGTCCAAAGGTTCACATACTTTTTCCACCGTGCACTGTGAATGTTTACATGTTATGTTCAATAAAAACATGAAAACATATAATGTTTGTGTTGTATTATTTTAAGCAGACTGTGTTTTTCAAATTGTTGTGACTTAGATGAAGATCAGAGACATTTTATGACCAATTCATGCAAAACTCCACGTAATCCCAAAGGGTTCACATACTTTTTCTTGCAACTGTATATATATATATACACAGTATGTCTGATCGTATACGCAGCACAACTATCCTACACTTCCGATCCTTCGAATGGTCGGTACGACTACCTACTGTACAGAAACAAATCCTGCCTGAGCCCCGCGGTAAGAAAGCCGATTGTGAGGGGCGTGGCCGGCCGTGCAGGGAAGAGGACGCATAACGCTGGAGCTCCGTCTGATGTCCCCGCAAAAGTTTTTTTTTAAGAAGATCCCCACAGACGAGTGTACTCTGCGGGGTCCCTGGACTGCTGGCTATCAGGGTGCACTCTCCGGAGCCTGTTTAACCCCCCCTCCGGAGCAGAGACGCGAGTTGGTCCGTCGGGTCCTCGGCCGAGGTACTCTGTCGGCGGCCATTTTGGGGCCTGTTTCCCCAGTTTACAGTGTTGCTTCCTGGGTCTTTGTGTGGATTTTGCCGGGCGGACGCCTGCGGTCAGCTGGGGTGATGGAGGGCCCCCATCCCCTGGATGCTGCGCCGGACGTACTGCTGGAGCTGGGAGCTGAGCTGAGGAAAATGCAGCAGCCCGTACCCCCTTCCCCCACTGATGAGAAATTGGCCGCGATCGCAGGCCTAGATGCATGTTTGCAACTACTGGGGGAGGATGACTCGGGTCCGCTCACACGGGGAACGTGGCGCCTGATGATGGCCGCACTGAGACACTGCAGGGAAGAGAGGGAGGGCCTCGGTGGTGATCCGGTGGCCGTTCTACTCACTGATGACACGGCAGGACCTGGTGTGGGTCAGGAAGACTATGTTCCCTGTCGACCTGAAGTTCTTCAGCACAATGGTGGAGTGCCGGAGAGTGTGGAAGCCGGCGCAGTACAGGATGGCAAAGGGGTGCTGGATATCATGACACCGCTGATTATTTCACCGATGGGGGAATTGACCCCGCGACATGTCTCGGGAGAGCCTGCATGCCGGGGGTCGCCTATATGAGCGGGGCTGGCGGGTGAGCTGGTGGCACCGGCTGGTCGCGATCGGGGTATGGAAACGGCAGGGTCCCCCCTCACACCCAAGAAGAGAACGACGGCGCTGCTTTGGTCCCTACTGCCATTTCTCGCTGCGGCGCCGGCTGTGGACTTACTCTGCGATGCTGAGGACTGGTGTTGCAGGGTAGGTGAGGACCTTCTTACACTATCGGCTTTGTTTCTCGCCAAACGACCTGGCTTACGCGGCTTCACTCTGCCTGTTCTGGGACCGCCGCCATTTCGGGACACAGGTTGAAACAACCATTTGCTGACTGATATTTTCTGTGTCGCCCCATTTACCGTATATACTCGCGTATAAACCGAGTTTTTTGACTCAGATTTTGAGTAAAAAAAACGCGATTCGGCTTATACGCGAGTCAAGGACAAGGCCGGCCTCCCAGCTACTTATCACGAGGCTGGAAACGGCCGCGGCTGTGTGCGACGCACAGTGATGTCATCATGCTGGAGGGGGCGGCGCCAGTGCCGTTCCCAGCCTCGAGATATGTAGCTGGGAGGCATGCTACAGCAGCAGGCTGGACCTTCGTAATGGAGGACTAAGGAATCGACGGCGGGCAGCGCATGCTTGGGTGACATGCATGGATGGCTGGGGCAAGGCGTCTGCAGCCCTTGCACAGTCCGCCACCGCAGGCCAGGTCTAGGTCCGCTAGTCCTCCAGCGTTGTTACCGTGCGACAGTCGGTGCAGGGTTAAAAGGGGTGCGTGTCACTGCCTCTTAAAGCGCTTGGCCGCCCGTTTCCGACACTCCCTGGAATTAGCTGGTTGAAGGTTACAGCCTGGGAAGTTACATTCAGAGATTTATTTATTGAATTTTTTTACGTTGCTACAAAAGTAATTTTCACATGGTTCTACTAATGCACATTTGTGTCATTGTGGTCAGGTTCTTAAACATAGTATTAAAGGGAGGTGCTGTGGCTTATTTGGTTTTACACTTAGAAGGATGATGGGAATCCTAGGTTTCTGGGTGTGCTGCTAGGTGGTGTCTGCATGTTTTGGATACCAATGGAAGACCTAAGTTGCATTCAGAACTATATCGCTATTTCTTTCAACGTGCTCACAGCTTCCTATCAAACAAGGGATTATTTATAAAAATATACCAGGAGAATATCCTTAACACCACAGGACGTGCTATGATGTCCATGTGGCGGGTGGGCCTTGAAGATGCAGGGCGTACAAGTACTCCCTGCTGTTGAGATTTACCAGTGGCTGCTGCATTTCCCATTTAGGCTTATACGCGAGTCAATAAGTTTTAACAGGTTTTTTGGGAAAAAGTAGGGGGGGTCGGCTTATACACGGGTCGGCTTATACCCGAGTATATACGGTACTTTTTCTTTTTTGCTCTGTCTGATCTTGCTACTCAGAGACTAATTTGACGCGTTTCTGTGTCTTTTTTGCTTTATTTTTCACCTTTCGCCGTTGTTTGCTGTCATTTCTTTTAAACGTGTTCCCCCCCCCCCCATGCACTCAAGTCGAGACGTGATATGTTGGGATTCTACTGCAGTCTCTCAGTTACTGTTAAAGAAAAAACAATAAGGTGGAAAAAATGGCGCAGATAATGTGTAGATGGTCGGTCTTGGGTAGCAGCAAGGGCACAAACGCACACTCCCAAGTGCGAATAGTCAATGGATAAAATAATGGGTAGAGTCCTCGCGCTTACGCCAAGTGTCCAGTGAGTAATACTTCAAGATAATTTTTTTCTGAGCCCCATAAAGTCGGCTCTGGACTATATAGGCATAAATCTGTGGATATGATCTCACCAGCCCGTCCTACCAGCAACCATCCGTGGTGATAACCTGGTCCATAGATGAAATATTGGATCCCCGGGATATGTCACAGACGAAAAGTCAGCAGGATAAAATGAAGTAAAATTTATTGCAGCACTAACGCGTTTCGACCTAATTGGTCTTTATCAAAGTGCAAAAAAATATAGATAATACAATGCAGTGTACAACGTTCATTTATACAAAAAAGATGAGGGAAATAGGCGGTGTCAAGCCACAACCTCATTAACTTAATTGGTACTAACACACCCTACTTCCAATCATTTAGAGGCGCAGCACCAGCAAACATTCAATATACAAACGGGCGCATAATGATTACGTCCATCTACCTCGACCCCGCCCCTCTGAGCCATCGATCGCCATTTTTGGAAGAGGGAAAATGGTGTCCACAATATAGCTTTCCCTTGCAACATTGATGGGCATTTAAAACAAGCTTATTTCCGGACGTTTTGGGGTCCCGAACCAGCGGGCTCCCACTGTCCATGAGGTGATATCTTTCCCAGGTGCTCGTGGGCATAGCAGCGGCAGACATCCGGCATGTAGACAGGTGCATGGTGATTACATCACCATGTTCCAACTTCCGCCAGTCTGAACCGTCGAGCGCCATTTTTGAAGAGGGAAAGTGTTGTTGAAAGTACATCCTACCCTCACAATATCGCAGCTTATTATTTTCGTCGGACGTTTAGCAATCTTGCCTGCGGCCGTTTTGAGTGCCAAGTCAGCAGGTCCCTACCGTCCGACAGACGCACGGGGACCATATCGACACGCATGCTCCCACATGAACTTCACTCTTCCGGACGATATATTAAAAAAGAAAAATATATTAAAAATAAAAATAAATTTTTTTTTTTATTTTTTTTTCTCCTTTTTCTCTTTTTTTTTATAATTTCTCAGTTACTGTTCCCCGGCTGGGGAGGTGTGACAAATAGAGACACTTCTTTGGAGATTTTAAGTATTTTTACTGTTTTGTAGCTGTTTTTTTTATTTTTTATTTTCCCGCAATGTGATTGCAGACTTTCGCTGCCCCCCCGCTGAGACATATTATTAGCAGACTATACCCCAATTCGCACCCTTTCTTCCTCCCTTTCCCGTGTTTTTTATTTTTCACCACGCCACCTTGTGCTGCAGACCCTTCCCCCCCTTTTTTTTTTGGCGTTGGGGCAACTTGGGGCATGCCACTGTGGCGTCCACCATGGCTTTGTCTGCCACACTTGACCCTCATGTACCCCGGCCTTTGTGACTGCACACGTCCATGGCCTCCTACGGTACCTCGGGCCTTCGGGAGTGTGCCAGGACAGTCACACATTTGGCCTTTGCCACCTTTTCCATCCCCCTCCCCTTTTTTTTTTTTTGGTCCTGGAGCACTTTTTGGTGTGTTTGTCCACCTCCCCCCTAACCTTACTCTTCAGAGATGTTTATTGTTTGACCCTGCGAGACCACTTATTTGTTACTTATCAATAGATGAGACCCCCCCCCCCATATGGGGATGTTTTTTGCTGTCGCATTGCTATTCTTTGACTTTATAGTTGTCTATATATTGTTTTTCCTTTTTTTTCTTTATTTTCTCTATTCTGAGTTATTGCAGACGACTATGTGCGGCCCTGCGAGGCCCTAACTCTATGTTTCTCTGTATGATGACATATTTCAAAATAAAATTTTTTGAATACAAATAAAAAAAAAGAAAGCCGATTGTACAACAAATGCTTATGCCAGCTATAGAATACGGAGATGTAGTGTATGCAGCCGGCCCGCAAATGCACCTCCAGAAACTTACTACATTGTATAACTCATTCTGTCGCTTTGTGCTACAATGTAACTACATGACCCACCATTGGGACATGTTAAAAGAACTAAATTGGCCATCACTGGACTCTAGACGCACCCTTCACCTTTCCACCCTGGTGATTAAGAGCTTTTCTGGGAAGCTGCCACCCTACCTGAATAGGCTGCTTGCCCCAGCAGTTCCCTCATCCTATAACCTCCGATCCAGGACCAGCACCTTACTTACAATACCGCAATACAAAAAGAAAGTGGCTCCATCCTCATTTTCCTACAGAGCACCGCAAATATGGAATAACCTCCCAGACGTCATCAAATATTCCCCCAGTCTAAAGTCCCTTAAGAGTTCCCTATTAACATACCTCAATACGGAATGCACCTGTAAACATGTGAGATAATGACTTTATTTCCTACATATTTAATTTTCTGTTAATCTGTATATTTGTTTTTGTGTTAATATCTTGCATTTTACTATTGTATGTAACCACTCAATGTTCTTGAACCCAGGACATACTTGAAAATGAGCGAAATCTCAATGTATCCTTCCTGGTAAAATCCTTTATAAACAAATAAATAAATATTAGGATCGGAGGGAGTACATAACCAATAACAACAGACCAGGGTTTAATACAATACGGAACGTCAGAAGGAATTCCAAGAGTAGTATACCAGAGCGGGCTATCCTGAATGCCAAGGGTCATATACCAGAGAGGGTTCTCAGGAATGCCAAAAATCAGATACCAGAGCGGGTTCTCAGGAATTCCAAGGGTCAGATACCAGAGCTGGTTCTCAGGAATGCCAAAGGTCAGATACCAGAGCGGGTTCTCAGGAATGACACAGGTCCGATACCAGAGCGGGTTCTCAGGAATGCCAAGGGTCAGATACCAGAGCAGGTTATCAAGAATGCCAAGGGTCAGATACCAGAGCGGGTTATCAGGAATACCAAGGGTCAGATACCAGAGCGGGTTATCAGGAATGCCAAGGGTCAGATACCAGAGTAGGTTATCAGGAATGCCAAGGGTCAGATACCAGAGTAGGTTATCAGGAATGCCAAGGGTCAGATACCAGAGCGGGTTATCAGGAATGCCAAAGGTCAGATACCAGAGCGGGTTCTCAGGAATGCCAAGGGTCAGATACCAGAGCTGGTTCTCAGGAATGCCAAAAGGACAGATACCAGAGCGGGTTCTCAGGAATGCCAAGGGTCAGATACCAAAACGGGTTATCAGGAATGCCAAAGGTCAGATACCAGAGCGGGTTATCAGGAATGCCAAGTATCAGATACCAGAGCGGGTTATTAGTAATGCCAAGGGTCAGATACCAGAGCGGGTTATTAGGAATGCCAAGGGTCAGATACCAGAGCGGATTAACAGGAATGCCAAGGGTCACATACCAGAGTGGGTTATCAGGAATGCCATTGGTCGTATACCAGAGCAGGTTCTCAGGAATACCAGGAGTCATATATCAGAGCGGATTATCAGGAATGCCAAGAGTTGTATACAGGAGCGGGTTATCAGGAATGCCAAGGGTCATATACCAGAGCGGGTTATCAGGAATGCCAAGGGTCGTATACCAGAGCGGGTTCTCAGGAATGCCAAAGGTCAGATACCAGAGCGGGTTCTCAGGAATGCCAAGGGTCAGATACCAGAGCTGGTTCTCAGGAATGCCAAAGGACCGATACAAGAGCGGGGTCTCAGGAATGCCAAGGGTCAGATACCAGAGCGGGTTCTCAGGAATGCCAAGGGTCAGATACCAGAGCGGGTTCTCAGGAATGCCAAGGGTCAGATACCAGAGCGGGTTCTCAGGAATGCCAAGGGTCAGATACCAGAGCGGGTTCTCAGGAATGCCAAGGGTCAGATACCAGAGCGGGTTCTCAGGAATGCCAAGGGTCAGATACCAGAGCGGGTTCTCAGGAATGCCAAGGGTCAGATACCAGAGCGGGTTCTCAGGAATGCCAAGGGTCAGATACCAGAGCGTGTTATCAGGAATGCCAAGGGTCAGATACCAGAGCGGGTTCTCAGGAATGCCAAAGGTCAGATACCAGAGTGGGTTATCAGGAATGCCAAGGGTCAGATACCAGAGCGGGATATTAGGAATGCCAAGGGTCAGATACCAGAGCGGGTTCTCAGGAATGCCAAGGGTCAGATACCAGAGCGGGTTCTCAGGAATGCCAAAGGACCGATACCAGAGCGGGTTCTCAGGAATGCCAAGGGTCAGATACCAGAGCGGGTTCTCAGGAATGCCAAGGGTCAGATACCAGAGCGTGTTATCAGGAATGCCAAGGGTCAGATACCAGAGCGGGTTCTCAGGAATGCCAAAGGTCAGATACCAGAGCGGGTTATCAGGAATGCCAATGGTCAGATACCAGAGCGGGTTATTAGGAATGCCAAGGGTCAGATACCAGAGCGGGTTATTAGGAATGCCAAAAGTCAGCTATCAGAGCGGGTTATCAGGAATGCCAAGGGTCAGATACCAGAGCGGATTAACAGGAATGCCAAGGGTCACATACCAGAGTCGGTTATCAGGAGTGCCAGGGGTCGTATACCAGAGCGGGTTCTCAGGAATGCCAGGAGTCATATATCAGAGCGGATTATCAGAAATGCCAAGGGTTGTATACCAGAGCGGGTTATCAGGGGTCATATATCAGAGCGGGTTTTCAGAAATGCCAGGGCTCATATACCAGAGCGGGTCCTCAGGAATGCCAGGGGTCATATACCAGAGCAGGTCCTCAGGAATGCCAGGGGTCATATATCAGAGCGGGTTTTCAGGAATGCCAGGGCTCATATACCAGAGCGGGTCCTCAGGAATGCCAGGGGTCATATATCAGAGCGGGTTTTCAGGAATGCCAAGGGTCATATATCAGAGCGGGTTATCAGGAATGACAGGGGTCATATCGCCAGAGTAGTGTGTTAGCGAAATGCCAGAGGGCATTCTGCCAAATGGGGTAGTCAAAGGAATGTCAAGGGTTAAGAGCCGGGAGAAGAGTCTCATAAGCCAAGTCAATACACAGAAATCACAAATAAAGATATACACAGCACTGAGAGGTGTGTGAACCACATGCCGGGCGACATAGACCGTGTGGGACGTGATAGTTTCGGTCCGAATATTATTTGTTTTCGTTCCGATTCGGACTGAATTGATTCATTTTTTGAACCATTTCGAATGGAAGTGATGTTTTTTCGGAAGCACTTGCGAAAAGCAAAACGGTAACTTTCATCCGTATTTTGATTCGGAATGAAATGAAATGCACATGTTTACTTTAGATGTACCCCACACTGCCTATAACATCTATATATATATACCCACGCACCAATAACAGTTATGCCATTTAGCTCCCATACGGCTATAAAACCTCAGCAGTGCCAGTCATGGTTATAAATTGCAGCACCAGGACAAGATATAATCATGTGGCCAATATACGGATATTTCTCGTATGAGCCTGTATCCAGATCAAAACGTTTTTCCGTGGCTTTACCTCGCCAGGTGTTTTTGTGCAGACACAGTGTTTCCTAGATATGGTGTCGCGGTGACAGACCTCTGAAGTGCACCTGAGGGTGACAGATAATGTAAATCAGCAGCAGCCCCCCTCCCATTCCATGGCTGCGTCTTCATGGCTCAGGTGATTGTGAATGCAGATTACAGGGCCTTACAGAAAAACTCAGGTCCATCAATCACTTCCTACCCATGGGGCAGATTCACTAAACAGGGTAATGCGATTCATTGTAACTATAACCTTGCTCCTGCCTACATCTCCTACTTATAACCGTGTCCCTGCCTACATCTCCCAACGGTATAACCGTGCCTCTACCTACATCTCTTAACCGTATAACCGTGCCTCTACCTACATCTCCTAAACGTATAACCGTGCCTCTACCTACATCTCCTAAACATATAACCGAACCTCTACCTACATCTCCTAAACGTATAACCGTGCCTCTACCTACATCTCCTAAACATATAACCGAACCTCTACCTACATCTCCTAAACGTATAACCGTGCCTCTACCTACATCTCCCAACCATATAACCATGCCTCTACCTACATCTCTTAACCGTATAACCGTGCCTCTACCTACAGCTCATAACCATATAACCGAACCTCTACCTACATCTCCTAAACGTATAACCGTGCCTCTACCTACATCTCCTAAACATATAACCGAACCTCTACCTACATCTCCTAAATGTATAACCGTGCCTCTACCTACATCTCCCAACCATATAACCATGCCTCTACCTACATCTCCTAAACGTATAACCGTGCCTCTACCTACATCTCCTAAACATATAACCGAACCTCTACCTACATCTCCTAAACGTATAACCGTGCCTCTACCTACATCTCCTAAACATATAACCGAACCTCTACCTACATCTCCTAAACGTATAACCGTGCCTCTACCTACATCTCCCAACCATATAACCATGCCTCTACCTACATCTCTTAACCGTATAACCCTGCCTCTACCTACAGCTCATAACCATATAACCGTGTCTCTACATGTCATGGAACTCACATAGCGCTCACCGCGTCAAACCCCAAGACTTATTTCCATGGCGAAAACCCCAAAAGACATACAGGGTTATCCAGAGAGCTCCGAATTATCCCACAAGACACGGAGGCTCTTATTATGCTAGCTTTTCTTTACTTACGCCGATAGCAGCAAAGAACAATCTCTCAAATACACAACAAAGTATTTTGAGAGAGAAAAAACACGTTTAAAACAATATATATACACAATCAATAGTACAGTCCAGTAACAATGGTACAGTCAAAACTCTTCAAATCCTCTGACCCCCGCTGGCTCTTCTCTTTTCTTTGCTGCTCGCCGTGATGAGAGGAGTATCATCAGCAATAATTATTATTATTATATTGATTACACTGACAGTTGCTGTGTTTTCACTGTAACATTGTATATATATATGTACACATGTATTTTATTGATTGATGGATACTGTATACACATACACTTTGTATTTGTTTTGATTGTATTTGTTGCAGGGACTGGGCTTCCCAACTATTGTTTCTCCTTATTTGGGAGATAGTGTAGTTCGTGCCCACCCGGAGGTTTTTGTCCCGTTTGTAAGCGTGTCCGCCTATGCGGCGGCTATTGGTTGTTTTGTGCCTTCCCCATGTATCCGTCATTCGGGGAGGAGCGGTTTTTTGCGCCACGCTCTGAGGTAAAGTTCTGAGGTAAAACTGCGAGCGGCTCGCGCATATGCGCGGGGGACGCGGCGAGTTACCTCAGGAGACCGGCGGTTCGGTTAAGCAACTGTGAAACGGCAAGTTTCTTTCACTAAATAGCTTAACGATTATGGACAACAATAAGGTACCTATATCCCCAGGTACTATAATACCTGTTCCCTTAAATGCTAACCCGGCAGATGCCTTTGTGGCTGCGCTGTCGGCGTTCTCTAATAACTTAGAGAATACTATGGTCAGAGTACTGGCAAGTCACTCAGCCAGAAGGTCCTCCATTATTTCCCCGGCATCAGATAAATTCTTATCGATTGATTCGCACCGGGATGAAGAGGTCCCTGGGACCTCAATTGAGGGAGGTGAGCAACTCCCTAAAAAATGCTCGCATAAGAAACGTACTTATTCAAGTACACATGATTCTCCACAACATTCCACTGTGGTTAAAAAAAGGGGCCATTTAAAATCCGCCACCAAACGGAGATGGAAACGCGCAAAACGCGCAAAGGATACTGACAGCTCCTCTGACGATCCCACTGAAGAGGAGTTATCAGATCCTGAGTAGAGCTCTGACCCCGATTATGACCCAGAAGCTTCCTCTATAGAAAGCTCTTTCAACGGAATCCATTAATTTTGCCAGTGGACCTAGAAGGTCGAATAATTTGTCGTGGCACACCTTCAATGTGGCCTCAACTCCCTTCTTTGGAGTCCAATTAGACTCTTGGAGTATGTCTATTATCTTCGGATCTAATTCCGGTACTAGATGTAATTTATGTGCCAAAGTTGGGGCCGGGCACTCAGCCCTCAGGTTATTTCTGGTCTTTTTATCCATGGGCAAACGTATACGTTGCTCAATGTATTTAGCCACATGATCAATTGGTGACCACTCTGAGGATCGTGGATCCTCACGAACGAGAAACCAGACCTGTTTGAATACAGGGGCTGGATACAAAGATTGGTCTGTGTGTTTGGAAATCTGAACACGGCCATTTCAAGCGAGAGGAGACGTTCAATTCTCCTTAAGATTGACTCTAAAGTAGCTTCTCTGGCAACTAACGAGCCAGGTTCCAGCGCTGAAGGCATGCTTTTTGGAGAAGGAATCTTCAAAGAGATGGCTGATTATTCAGGATCTTTCTCGACAGTTGGCAAAGTAAAGGCCAACATAAGAAAAGCTTTCCCAAATAGGGTTTTTGGCAGGGCCGGGAAAAACCGGGGTCGTTTTCCCGGCCGCAATCCATATTCCACCTCAAGAGGTGCTTTCAGATCCTCTTACCAAGAGGCCCCAAAAAACCCCACTTTTTTCCACAACGATCCAGACCTTTCCGTCAACGCGGTTACAGAGGATCTAGGAGATCAGGATCCTTTGGTGAGTATACCTTCACTCCAATATTTTTCCACAGGAGAGGTGGGGGGAAGGACATTAAATTTTTTCAATCAATGGCAAATAATCACATCCGATTCATGGGTTCTTCAAACAATTCGGGGTTTCAGGATAGAGTTCATGGCTCATCCCGTACAAACTATACCTCCGGGAATAATGGTTATGCCCACAAAAGACAGTCATTACTTCACTGGAAGTAAAAGATCTTTTAAGAAAAAATGCAATAGAAAAGGAGATACCTCAAAGAGAAATGTTTTTGAGCAATATATTTCTGGTAAAAAAGAAAGACGGGGATTTCCGTCCCGTAATCAACTTAAAACAACTAAACGAGTACGTTGTCTACAACCATTTCAAAATGGAGGGCATTCCATCATTAAAAGAGATCTTAACTCCGCAAGATTGGATGGTTAAAATAGATCTAAAAGATGCATATCTGACGATACCGATAGAAGTTACCAGCAGGGATTTTCTCCAATTTCATTGGGAGGGCACCCTTTGGAGATTCAAGTCCCTACCGTTCGGTTTGTCATCCGCCCCTTGGTGTTTCACCAAGGTAATGAGGCCCGTAGTAGCGTTCCTGCGCAGCAGGGGAGTGCATCTAGTAATTTACCTAGACGATATTCTCCTCCTGACAAAGGATCAAATATTATTGACGATTCACAAAGATTGGACGATCAATCTGTTGTCCAATTTGGGTTTCCTAATAAATTACAAGAAATCGGTTCTCACACCAACACAGTTAATCGAATTCTTAGGTTTTACCGTAGATTCCACAGAGATGTCTCTTTCTTTGCCCTCAACCAAGGTTCGGTTGATTCACAAGGAAATCAGACGTCTCCTGTCGACACAGGAGTTCCCATTACGAGGTTTAGCTCGTCTTCTAGGTCTACTTTCCTCAGCAATTCAAGCGGTCTTTCCAGGACCGCTGTATTATCGGGCCCTTCAACGTCTGAAGGCGCGATATCTGAGGAGGGGATGGTCTTATCCAGATTACATCTCTTTAGACGACGAATCGAAAGAGGAGATGCAATGGTGGCTGAACCATTTAGAAACATGGAATGGCAGGGCCATCATCCATGCAATACCAGAATTAGTCATAGAATCAGACGCCAGCAGATCTGGGTGGGGCGCGGATGCGGTTCGCTTTCCACAGGCGGCAGATGGGACACTACAGAGGTAGATTGGCACATAAACTGTTTGGAACTCCTCGCTGGTTTGTTTGCTGTTCAAAGTTTCATCAAACATTTTCAGGCAAGTTCCATTCTTCTCAAAATGGACAATCTGTCCGCAGTGCGTTACATCAACCATTTAGGAGGTCCCAGATCAAAACAGTTAGCGGAGACGGCAAAGACCTTCTGGGGATTTTGCCTGTCTCACAGTCTAACAGTTCAGGCCCAATACATTCCAGGCCTCCACAATGTAGTGGCGGATTGGAATTCTTGATACCTGATAGATTCCAGCGATTGGAGATTGGATACCGAGGTATTTGCCAAATTGTCATTTATCTGGGGTCCTTTTTCTATAGATCTATTCGCATCGCGCCTCAACACACTACTACAGTTGTATTCAAAATTATTCAACCCCCAATGCTGTAAAGGGTTTTAGGGAATTTAGTGACATTTGTAATTGTATTCAGAATGAAATCCTACAAGGACTTTTTAAAGAACCATATGCAACTAAAATGACATCAATTGGTTTTGTAATACAGTAGTAAATGTTTCTTTTGTGAATTCTTCATTGGACACAATTATTCAACCCCTTAAAGGCTACCACTCTGAAGAACAGAGGTTCATTCAAGTGTTTTCAATCGGGTATTGAAAACACCTGTGGATGTCACGGAGCAGCAATAAAGCATAATAAGCACCAATTAGGCAGCTTTTAAAATGACTGTGATACTCAGCTCCTTCTAGACATTTACTGGTGTGGTTACAAACATGGTGAAGTCAAGAGAATGGTCCAGGAAGACAAGAGAAGAGGTGATTACTCTTCACAGGAAGGGCAATGGCTATAAGAAGATTGCAAAGATGTTAAACATACCAAGAGAGACCATAGGAAGCATCATTCGCAAATTCAAGGCAAAGGGCACTGTTGAAATGCTACCTGGTCGTGGCAGAAAGAAGATGCTGACTTCGACTGCTGTGCGCTACCTGAAGCGTAGAGTGGAGAAAAGTCCCCGTGTGACTGCTGAGGAACTGAGAAAAGATTTGTCAGATGTGGGTACTGAAGTTTCAGCTCAGACAATACGGCGCACACTGCGTAATGAAGGCCTCCATGCCAGAACTCCCAGGCACCCCCTTGCTGTCTCCAAAGAATAAGAAGAGTCGACTGCAATATGCCAAAAGTCATGTGGACAAACCACAGAAGTTTTGGGATAGTGTTCTGTGGACTGATGAAACAAAATTAGAACTGTTTGGGCCCATGGATCAACGCTATGTTTGGAGGAGGAAGAACAAGGCCTATGAAGAAAAGAACACCTTGTCTAAAGTGAAGCATGGCGGGGGGTCAATCATGCTTTGGGGCTGTTTTGCTTCTGCAGGTACAGGGAAGCTTCAGCGTGTGCAAGGTACCATGAATTCTCTTCAGTACCAGGAGATATTGGATGACAATGTGATGCAGTCCGTCACAAACCTGAGGCTTGGGAGACGTTGGACCTTTCAACAGGACAATGATCCCAAGCATACCTCCAAGTCCACTAGAGCATGGTTGCAGATTAAAGGCTGGAACATTTTGGAGTGGCCATCGCAGTCACCTGACTTAAATCCGATTGAGAACCTCTGGTGGGACTTAAAGAAAGCAGTTGCAGTGCGCAAGCCTAAGAATGTGACTGAACTGGAGGCTTTTGCCATGACGAATGGGCGAAGATACCCGTAGATCGCTGCAAGACACTTGTGTCAAGCTATGCTTCACGTTTAAAAGCTGTTATAACTGTAAAAGGATGTTGTACTAAGTACTAAGATTGAATGTCACTTGGGGGTTGAATAAAACTGATAATGATGTGAGCACAGAAAAGACATTTGTGGTTATTTCATTATAAATGTTATGTTATATTTGTCTGACCTACACGTGCCTCTTTGATTTAATTGTAAGCAAGATGACTGAATGATCAAAATCAATGTCAAACTGGCCAAAACACTCAATTTCAGTGGGGGTTGAATAATTTTGAACACAACTGTACCTCAGTATTACAGCTGGAGACCAGATCCCATGGCTCTAGCCACGGATGTTCTGGTTCAAGTATGGCCGCTAGGGACGCTTTATGCTTCTCCACCGTTCGTCCTCATTCTAGCGGTAATAAGACTCGTACAATCGCAATTAGCTACGATAGTTCTCATAACACCACTGTGGAGGTCCCAGCCTTGGTTCCCACTACTTCTGGAACTGTCTGTGGACGTTCCCAGGTTAACCCAGGCTTGGCCTTACACTCTGAGGGACCCGGAGGGGACACTTCACAATATCTTGAATCCTCACTCGTTGCGATTGATAGCATGGAAAATATCAGGGGTCATTGGCCTTCCATCGACATTTCGGAAGCAACTGCCTCGTTGTTGTCGAGTTCCTGGGCCCCATCCACTAGAAGGAGATATAGATTCGCATGGAGGGCGTGGGCCTCTTGGTGTTTGGAACAACGTATTAATCCCGTTTCAGCTTCTTTGAGTAGCTTGTTAAGTTATTTCACTCGTTTATTTGAGGATGGGAAAGCATATCGCACGATCAATAATTCAAGATTGGCAATATCTGCTTCGCATCAAGGGTTTGACGGGATTCCTGCAGGGAAACATCCTATGGTATGTAGATTATTAAAGGGTATACGGTGTAAGAGACCACCTCGTTCTCGTTACTCTAACACTTGGGACGTCAATGTTGTTTTTAGTCTCTTGGAGAGTTGGCCTGATAACGAAGTTTTGTCCATCAAACAAATTTCGGCAAAATTGGCCATTCTATTTTGCTTAGTTTCCTGCAAAAGGGTCTCAGACGTTCGAGCCCTGGATCTAACGGGAAGATGTTTTTCTCCAACTGGAGTGAGTTTTTTGGTTTCTAACAGGACAAAAACTTCTTTGTCAGAGGTCTTCTATCCAGCTTTTCCTCAACGTCCTCAACTTTGTCCAGTCCGTTGTTTGAAGGAATATGAAAGGGTTACTTTCTCTAACAGAACTGGTGTAGCACAGCGATTGTTCATATCTTTATGTAAACCATACAAGTCGGTGTCTTCCACCACACTAGCTAGGTGGGTTAAATGGATCATGTCTGAAGCTGGTGTAGACGTCTCCGTATTCGGAGCTCATTCCTCCCGGAGCGCTTCTGCGTCAGGGGCTTTTTCCCGGGGATGTCGTCTTGAGGACATCTTAAAGACAGCGGACTGGTCCAGAGAATCCACTTTTAGAGAATTTTATTTTAAACCGGTATCTCACATGTCGCATTCATTAGTTACTTAAGCTTTGAACTAGCATAATAAGAGCCTCCGTGTCTTGTGGGATAATTCCCAGATTCCCCTATTTATCATGACGGGGAATCGTAATTATAGTAAAGACACGGAGGCGAGTATTATCCCGCCCAATGTGATGGGTTTGTTTTTCCCACCCTAATATCTGACGTGAAGTTTAAAGGTTCGATAAGTTCTTAGATCATTTATCATTCGTTAACAAGCTCTGGTGATCTCTAATGTGTTGCTTTCTCTGACAGCTTAATCCTTGGATTGGACTTTATCATACAAGTTTTCCTCTACATGATCAAGGTTTCTGTAAAGCAAGAAGGCCCTTCCGTTGTTCAATTGGTTAAAGAAATATCGGGACGGTCTCGCATCAGAAAAGAGAAGAGCCAGCGGGGGTCAGAGGATTTGAAGAGTTGGACTGTACCATTGTTTACTGGACTGTACCATTACTATCTGTTGTGTATATATATTGTTTAAACGTGTTTTTTCTCTCTCAAAATACTTTGTTGTGTATTTGAGAGATTGTTCTTTGCTGCTATCGGCGTAAGTAAAGAAAAGATAGCATAATACTCGCCTCCGTGTCTTTGCTATAATTACGATTCCCCGTCATGATAAATAGGGGAATCTGGGAATTGCTTGAGAAAGGTAACCGAACGCTGAAAATCAGCGTTTGGTTACCTTTCCTGGCCATTGGGCTATCCAGAGAGCAGGCAATTCGCCAAATGTAACCTAGTGACTATATTTCCTACATATTTATTTTCTGTTAATCTGTATATTTGTGTTGTTAATATCTTACATTGTATTACTTTGTATTTCTGTAAATGTAACACTTCAATGTACTTGAACCCAGGACATACTTGAAAACGAGAGAAATCTCAATGTATCCTTCCTGGTAAAATCCTTTATAAATAAATAAATAAATAAATAAATCCTGGCGAATTGCCTGCACATACGGTGCTTGTTCGGTGCCTGTTCGAGGGCAGTGAAATCCCCATGAAAAAGCACTGCTTCGGCTATTCAGAGAACACAAACCAGCAGTGAAAGGTTCCCCTAATGCCTTGCCATTCGGTGTTTTAATTCAGCAAGTTTATTCAGGAGAATCCCATAGGCCTCAATGTTAAAAATATTCCCGTTTTAAATTCAATATCTAATAAACCGTTCATTATAAAATTCTGCAGCAAAAAGTCTCTTTATTTATAGATTTTTTAGGATACTTTAAGCATTTTTCTGAATATTTTTTTTTAAAAGTCCCATTTTTTTTTATTTTTATTTTTAAGTTTATACTTATTTTTTCTGTAACAGCCCTTTTTTATTATCATTCCCTGGACCTCATATGTAAATTTCAGACATTTTCGCTCAGTAGTTTCTTTGCAAACAGCGTTTCATTTTCACAGATTCATACAAACGGTTTTGCTAATTTATTCACTGCCTCCTCTGCGTCTCAGCTGCTTCGGCTCTGTGTCATTCGGCTCCTGTTCGGCTGCTTCGCTGCGTGTGATCGGCTCCTGCTCGGGTTTTTCGAAGGTTAATCCAGATGTTTTTGCTTGTTTTCGGCGTGCATTCGGTGGGTTTTGCGGTTCGTTTTCGTCGGGTTTTCGGCAGCTTTACCCTGCAATTCGGGGACCCTGTGGTGCTTGCTGAATACACCGCAGGGTCACCGAAATGGGATCGGCAAAAGGAACCGAATTGAAGAGAACGAAAAGTCACCGAACGTGCGCTGACTTTTCGAATCCTTTTGAATAACCCTGAGTGACAGTTGCTTTGGGGAAGACTTTATGTTCATTTATATTGTGTGGTTTTAAATGTATCGTTGTCGCGGAACCCCTTGCTCAGAGACTGTATTAACCCCTCGCTCCTCTGCTATTCCCCTCAGTTAAGCGATTAGTCTGTTAGTGTTATAAAATGGTGTTTTTGTGACTCCCCCCCCCCCTATCAGCACGTAATCAAAGTGCCTTTAAGCCTTATGCTCGCTGTGTTATCCGACACCAAGGTTAGCCTGGGATTGAAAGCATGAGCTGGGTTTGAAACCCCAGCCAATCACCATCCAAGGAGCTAGAAGGGCCAACCAATCCCATTCCTGGAATGCACCTCATTATCTGTAATGGAGCCATCTGCAGAAACTTTAAACGTCTGCGCCCCGAAAACTAACTGCTCCAGCTGGGTGATTTTTCAAACGTGGGGTGATCCTCAGGCGAGCTACCATTGTGGTGATTTTCAGGAGGGAGCTCCATTGGGAACCCACTTTGCAGAGCCTTTCTTGACCCAGGAGCTTAAGCAGCCCTGACCATGCGGCATCCAAATGGGATATCTACTATATGCTGCCATTCGTGCCCCTACCCCCAGATCTGGGCGCTTCTGGGACTGTGAGACACCCTAGGGACCCGAGCTATCAAAGGTACCCCTGGATCGCCGCTGCTCCCCTGGATTCCCCCTGAAACAAGGACCTGTGCTCTGTATGACTGCAGGTACAGTTAATAAGGCACCACCATGTACCGTAGCGCTGTACAATGGGAAAGACAGGATAACCAATATACATGCAAGTTAAACACATAGAACAGTACCAGAGAAGCCCCTGCTCAAGAGCTTGCACTCTGAGAGGACCTGATGGGGAACTGCTGAATGGCGGTGCCGGAATGTCTGGGGGCGGGATGTTAACTGTTGTTATCTGATTCTGAACCAAATAAAAGCAGGTCATGTGAGATGGCCAGTGTGTATCCTGTGCTGAACATACAGCCTGCCTGGTGTCTCGGCTATGTTACAGCTATAATCACCCTCAGAAGGCACAGAGCGGCATTCTGGAAATGCAAAGAGGTTCTAGGCAGGAGTTCAGAACGAGCGGGTCTGGAGCTGCGGATCGGGCTGCTCGAGGCACAGAGTACCGAGCAACTCAGAGGCCGGGCTGATCCCAATAAGGGGGTGTCTGGAGAGCCAGGACAGACGGGAAGAGACGGCATCCCGTCACACTACCTACATCTCATAACCGTATAACCCTGCCTCTACCTACATCTCCCAACCATATAACCGTGCCTCTACCTACATCTCTTAACCGTATAATCGTGCCTCTACCTACATCTCCTAACCGTATAACCGTGCCTCTACCTACATCTCCTAAACGTATAACCGTGCCTCTACCTACATCTCTTAACCGTATAATCGTGCCTCTACCTACATCTCCTAACCGTATAACCGTGCCTCTACCTACATCTCCTAACCGTATAATCGTGCCTCTACCTACATCTCCTAAACATATAACCGTGCCTCTACCTACATCTCTTAACCGTATAATCGTGCCTCTACCTACATCTCCTAACCGTATAACCGTGCCTCTACCTACATCTCCTAACCGTATAACCGTGCCTCTACCTACATCTCCTAAACGTATAACCGTGCCTCTACCTACATCTCTTAACCGTATAATCGTGCCTCTACCTACATCTCCTAAACGTATAACCGTGCCTCTACCTACATCTCCTAAACATATAACCGTGCCTCTACCTACATCTCCCAACCATATAACCGTGCCTCTACCTACATCTCTTAACCGTATAACCGTGCCTCTACCTACATCTCTTAACCGTCTAATCGTGCCTCTACCTACATCTCTTAACCGTATAATCGTGCCTCTACCTACATCTCCTAACCGTATAACCGTGCCTCTACCTACATCTCCTAACCGTATAATCGTGCCTCTACCTACATCTCCTAACCGTATAACCGTGCCTCTACCTACATCTCCTAACCGTATAATCGTGCCTCTACCTACATCTCCTAACCGTATAACCCTGCCTCTACCTACATCTAACCTTTTAACTGTGCCTCTACCACGTGTATAATGTGATGGTATCACTTCACCATATAAGGTGACAACAATATGCATTGAGAGCAGGTTGAAGGAATTTGCTTCAGGGGTATAACCGAACCGGGGAGGGGTCTCACAGCAGAACAGGATTTAGCAGGCACGGGGGGGGGGGGTTAAGACAGACAGTTTATGAGGCGAGGAATATAAATTGCACATTCCAATTATATATATTTTGGATTACTTGTAAAATACTTTACTATATATATATATATGTCACACACCACTCACTGCACAGCATCCCCCGCTGTCCTGCATCACTCACTGCACAGCATCCCCCGCTGTCCTGCATCACTCACTGCACAGCATCCCCCGCTGTCATGCATCACTCACTGCACAGCATCCCCCGCTGTCCTGCATCACTCACTGCACAGCATCCCCCGCTGTCCTGCATCACTCACTGCACAGCATCCCCCGCTGTCCTGCATCACTCACTGCACAGCATCCCCCGCTGTCCTGCATCACTCACTGCACAGCATCCCCCGCTGTCCTGCATCACTCACTGCACAGCATCCCCGCTGTCCTGCATCACTCACTGCACAGCATCCCCCGCTGTCATGCATCACTCACTGCACAGCATCCCCCGCTGTCCTGCATCACTCACTGCACAGCATCCCCCGCTGTCCTGCATCACTCACTGCACAGCATCCCCCGCTGTCCTGCATCACTCACTGCACAGCATCCCCCGCTGTCCTGCATCACTCACTGCACAGCATCCCCCGCTGTCATGAAGTGGAAATAGACTGGAAGATGGCCGCCATTATAAGCCAGGCGACCATCTTGTTCAGAATATTTGTTCACTTGAAAATAACTAGGCAGGTTTTTAGCTGAAACTAGAATAAGGCATACGTAGAAATTTAGGAATGTGTTAGATTAGCAGAAAAAGTAATTAGAAGTTTGAGAAAGGTCTAGGCTGTTCCTGGGACGGAAGGGCAGAAAGAGGAGTAGATTTACCAAGGTCGTTGAGGCCGAAGGAGCATAGAGATCAGACCAGGTGTTAGCTGTAACAAGTGATTGTAGGCGCAAGGGAGGGGGGCGCAGCCCGGAATAGGAGAAGCGACTAATTATGATTTACTGAAACTAATATAAAGTTTGCCAATTTACGACCAATTAATGGAATGTCTTTGTATTAGGTTAAGGGAGGTATTAACCCACGTGGGGTGGGAGAGTCTCATCGGGAGGTGGGCTGATTGGGATGTACCTAATTGTGTATTTGGGGTATAAGATTGCACAGCATCCCCCGCTGTCATGCATCACTCACTGCACAGCATCCCCCGCTGTCATGCATCACTCACTGCACAGCATCCCCCGCTGTCATGCATCACTCACTGCACAGCATCCCCCGCTGTCATGCATCACTCACTGCACAGCATCCCCCGCTGTCATGCATCACTCACTGCACAGCATCCCCCGCTGTCATGCATCACTCACTGCACTGCATCCCCCGCTGTCATGCATCACTCACTGCACTGCATCCCCCGCTGTCATGCATCACTCACTGCACTGCATCCCCCGCTGTCATGCATCACTCACTGCACAGCATCCCCCGCTGTCATGCATCACTCTGCTGTTATTATTATTATCATCATCATTTATATGGCGCCAACAGTTTTCCGCAGCGCTTTACAATAACCAAAGGAAACGAGATAAACGGACACATGATGGAAACCAGAGGTGTAGAGGGCTCTGCTCATAGGAGCTTACAATCTAGAGGGACTGGGGTTGAGGAAGACAAGGAGATTTACTGGACGGCAGGATCATTAGCGCCAGTGGTTCGGGAATGTTGGGGTTATAGAGTTTTTGAGCGATTTGAATGTGAGCGTCAGTATTTTAACTTCACTGCGGAGGACGCGCTCAGCGCGTCCACCCGCAGTATCGTTCCTTGCGGAGGACGCGCTGAGCGCGTCCTCCCTTTGGGGCCAGCGTTTGGCCGGGTTCCGGCCGATCGCTGGCCCCCCCGGTGCGGGCTGACATCCTCGATGTCAGCCCAGCACCCGGAACCGCCGCCGGAGTAATTAGGTGTCATCGCGGGGCAAAGCCTGACCTTCCAAATGGTACCTGGCATTAACCCCATGGGGGCCGGATCACGAATCGGCGCTGAAAAGCGCCGGTTCGTGATCCTTTCCCGGAGCTGGCCGACATCTTGGATGTCGGCCAAGCTTCCGGGAATGCCCCCTGAGGCCTGGGTGCTATGCATGATGACGCCAGTCCTGGAGTTAACCCCTAACTGCCACCAATGGTGGAGATAGGGGGTTCATTGGAACCCCCTATCTCCCGATCCGTGGCAGTTAGGGGTTAATGTTTGGTATTGTTGGATCGGCCAGAGCATGGAAGTTCCAACAATACCAAACATGAGTATGAAAAAAGTTTTAAAAAAAATAAATAAAATAAAAATAAAGAAATATTTTAAATTATAAAAAAAAAGTAAACCAGTTTTTTTTTCTTTTTTTTGGTTTGTTAATGCAGCAATATTGTTCCCATTTCAATTATAATGTGAACAATGATGCTGCACTAACGATTTTTGTATGCGGTGCGTATGTTAAAAATCGTGTAATTTTCCCCCAAAAAAAATGTAACGAGACCCCATCTCTAATTTTTTTAACAAGCGCACCCCATACAAAATATAACCGCAATTGCTCGCATGTTAAAATGTGAAAAAAAACACTTTACACGTTGTAAATTATTGAAAATTCATATTTTATTGCATTTTTTGTTATAATATACAGACAGGTCATGACGTATACATATAATAATGACATATTATGAATCTACTGAGTCTGCCGGAAAGAACGATATATAATATGTCTGGGTCATATACTAAAATAAGCTTCAAAACACGTTTAAACATGATGAGCAAAACCGGTAAAAATGACCTCAACACAGAGGCGGGAAATGCCTCAGCAGCGAAAGGGTTAAAAACGTATCCTGAAACTTACAGGAAGCCAATGGAGGGACCGGCAGGGGGGGGGGTACACGAGGTGCGTCTGGTGAGAAAAATAACCCTGGCGCCTGCATTCATTGCAGTGAAGAAGCATGAACCAACACCTTTGCGGTATCTTGTGTCAGAAAGGGACGGACGCGGGCGATGTTCTTGAGTTGATAGCAACAGGATTTGGTCACTGTCTGGATGTGGGGAGAGAACGTTAGGTCATAATCGAAAGTGACACCAAGGCAGCGAGCTTGAGGCGTCGCTAATGAGCGTCCATTTACTCGTAGAGAGATAGGTGGGATTGGGTTTTTCTTGGAGGGAGGAACAACAAGAATTTCAGTTTTGGCGAGATTGAGTTTAAGGAAGCGGGAAGCCATCCAATGCGAGACAGCGGAGAGACAGTCAGTGACTCGATCCAGGAAAGCCAGAGAGAGATCAGGGGAGGAGAGGTATATTTGAGTGTCCTCAGCGTATAGGTGTTACTGGAATCCAAAGTAGCTGATCAATTTTCCTAGAGAGGCCGTGTAGATCAAAAAAAGTAGAGGTCCCAGTACTGAACCTTGGGGCACCCCAACAGAGACAGGCTGCCGGGAGGAGGTACTTGAGACACCAAATGAGACACTAAATGATCGTTGGGACAGGTAGGAAGCGAACCATGAAAGAACAGAACCTTGAAGGCCTATATCCCTAAGAGCTTGAAGGAGGATCAAGTGGTCACCTGTATCAAAGGCGGCAGAGAGGTCACCTGTATCAAAGGCGGCAGAGAGGTCACCTGTATCAAAGGCGGCAGAGAGGTCACCTGTATCAAAGGCGGCAGAGAGGTCACCTGTATCAAGGGCGGCAGAGAGGTCACCTGTATCAAAGGCGGCAGAGAGGTCACCTGTATCAAAGGCGGCAGAGAGGTCAAGAAGGATTAGTAGAAAGTAGCACCCTTTGGATTTAGCGGTTGCAAGGTCATTGGTCAGTTTCACAAGAGCTGTTTCTGTTGAGAGCAGTGAGCAAAAGCCAGATTGCAGAGGGTCAATCAGACGGGCATACACAAGCTTTTCGAGGAGTTTGGAGGCAAAAGGGAGCAGGGACACGGGGCGGTAGTTGGAGGGAGCAGGGACACGGGGCGGTAGTTGGAGGGAGCAGGGACACGGGGCGGTAGTTGGAGGGAGCAGGGACACGGGGCGGTAGTTGGAGGGAGCAGGGACACGGGCGGTAGTTGGAGGAGCAGGGACACGGGGCGGTAGTTGGAGGTAGCAGGGACACGGGGCGGTAGTTGGAGGGAGCAGGGACACGGGCGGTAGTTGGAGGGAGCAGGGACACGGGCGGTAGTTGGAGGGAGCAGGGACACGGGGTGGTAGTTGGAGGGAGAAGGGACAAGGGGCGGTAGTTGGAGGGAGCAGGGACACGGGGCGGTAGTTGGAGGGAGCAGGGACACGGGGCGGTAGTTGGAGGGAGCAGGGACACGGGGCGGTAGTTGGAGGGAGCAGTCAGAACCAGAGACAGCTTTTTTTAGGATCGGGACTACCGTGGCATGTTTAAGGACAGATAAAAAGTGTGGGTCAAGGATGGTACAATAGCAACGGAAAGTGTTTTTGCAAGATGTGAGGGAACGGGGTGGAGGGGGCAGGTAGTGGGATGAGAAGATCGTAATAATTTAAAGACCTCTTGTTCAGACACAGAAGGGAATGAGTTAAACGTGTGAGGATAGACAGGATTAACATCTTCCTGCCCGGGTGATAACGGCATTATGTGGAGATTTCCATTCTTATCTGAACGCACACGAGGTCTTCGGCATTGAGGTCAGTGTGAGGAACAGCCACGACAGGACTTTCATTACTCACTGCACAGTATCCCGCGCCGTCACACTGCTTAGGATCTGGCACTGCACAGTCTCTTGCAGTGACCCTGGCATGTACCATGGTATCAGTGGTCCCATTCCCCTTGCTTGTGATCCACCCACACAGTGAGGAGCAGAGGTTCACCTTCCAGTAAGATGAGCTGTAAATAGTTTTGGTTATTGATATAAGGACGTGCCATGGATCAGGTCGTGGCTGGTCGCGGTGCCTCACCTGGTGATGTAATACTTTTGGGAGAAGTGTTAAATCATCCATTGTGTGACAGCACTACACGCCGCGCTCACACCCTCTGGCAAAATGCCTCATTTGTAAGAACATTTCCTCATAATTACCAAGAAACACATAATCACAATATAACGATTTCTCCATTACCTGTGCCTGTGCCCCGGGCAGCTCTGTGTGAGGACACCTGGACCCGGGGAACTCTGTGTGAGGACACCTGGACCCGGGGCAGCTCTGTGTGAGGACACCTGGACCCGGGGCAACTCTGTGTGAGGACACCTGGACCCGGGGCAACTCTGTGTGAGGACACCTGGACCCGGGGCAGCTCTGTGTGAGGACACCTGGACCCGGGGCAACTCTGTGTGAGGACACCTGGACCCGGGGCAGCTCTGTGTGAGGACACCTGGACCGGGGCAACTCTGTGTGAGGACACCTGGACCCGGGGCAGCTCTGTGTGAGGACACCTGGACCCGGGGCAACTCTGTGTGAGGACACCTGGACCCGGGGCAACTCTGTGTGAGGACACCTGGACCCGGGGCAGCTCTGTGTGAGGACACCTGGACCCGGGGCAACTCTGTGTGAGGACACCTGGACCCGGGGCAGCTCTGTGTGAGGACACCTGGACCCGGGGCAACTCTGTGTGAGGACACGTGGACCCGGGGCAGCTCTGTGTGAGGACACCTGGACCCGGGGCAGCTCTGTGTGAGGACACCTGGACCCGGGGCAGCTCTGTGTGAGGACACGTGGACCCGGGGCAACTCTGTGTGAGGACACCTGGACCCGGGCAGCTCTGTGTGAGGACACTGGACCCGGGGCAACTCTGTGTGAGGACACCTGGACCCGGGGCAACTCTGTGTGAGGACACCTGGACCCGGGCAACTCTGTGTGAGGACACGTGGACCCGGGGCAACTCTGTGTGAGGACACGTGGCCCGGGGCAACTCTGTGTGAGGACACCTGGACCCGGGGAACTCTGTGTGAGGACACCTGGACCGGGGCAGCTCTGTGTGAGGACACCTGGACCCGGGGCAGCTCTGTGTGAGGACACCTGGACCCGGGCAGCTCTGTGTGAGGACACCTGGACCCGGGGCAACTCTGTGTGAGGAACCTGGACCCGGGCAGCCTCTGTGTGAGGACACCTGGACCCGGGCAACTCTGTGTGAGGACACCTGGACCCGGGCAACTCTGTGTGAGGAACCTGGACCCGGGCAACTCTGTGTGAGGACACGTGGACCCGGGGCAACTCTGTGTGAGGACACGTGGACCCGGGGCAACTCTGTGTGAGGACACGTGGACCCGGGGCAACTCTGTGTGAGGACACGTGGACCCGGGGCAACTCTGTGTGAGGACACCTGGACCCGGGGCAACTCTGTGTGAGGACACCTGGACCCGGGGCAACTCTGTGTGAGGACACCTGGACCCGGGGCAGCTCTGTGTGAGGACACCTGGACCCGGGCAGCCTCTGTGTGAGGACACGTGGACCCGGGCAACTCTGTGTGAGGACACGTGGACCGGGGCAACTCTGTGTGAGGACACGTGGACCGGGGCAACTCTGTGTGAGGACACGTGGACCCGGGGCAACTCTGTGTGAGGACACGTGGACCCGGGGCAACTCTGCCAGCTGTGTGAGGCCATGTGGGCTCCGAGGACACCTCACACAGAATCCTCCCCTCACCCTGAGCCCCCTCTCCCAGACTCCTCATCTCACCCCCAATCCTCCTTTCACTCCTCACCCAGAATCCTCCTCTCACTCCTCACCCAGAATCCTCCTCTCACTCCTCACCCAGAATCCTCCTCTCACTCCTCAGCCTGAATCCCCATCTCACCCAGAATCCTCCTCTCCCATCTCACCCAGAATCCTCCTCTCCCATCTCACCCAGAATCCTCCTCTCACTTCTCACCCAGAATCCCCCTCTCCCATAATCCACCTCTCCCCCTTACCCAGAATCCTCCTCACACACCTCACCCAGAATCCTCCTCACACACCTCACACAGAATTCTCCTCAGACCTCACCCAGAATCCTCCTCTCCCATCTCACCCAGAATCCTCCTCTCACTTCTCACCCAGAATCCCCCTCTCCCATAATCCACACACCTCACCCAGAATTCTCCTCAGACCTCACCCAGAATCCTCCTCTCCCATCTCACCCAGAATCCTCCTCTCCCATCTCACCCAGAATCCTCCTCTCCCATCTCACCCAGAATCCTCCTCTCACTTCTCACCCAGAATCCCCCTCTCCCATAATCCACCTCTCCCCCTTACCCAGAATCCTCCTCACACACCTCACCCAGAATCCTCCTCACACACCTCACACAGAATTCTCCTCAGACCTCACCCAGAATCCTCCTCTCCCATCTCACCCAGAATCCTCCTCTCCCATCTCACCCAGAATCCTCTCACTTCTCACCCAGAATCCTCCTCTCACTTCTCACCCAGAATCCCCCTCTCCCATAATCCACACACCTCACCCAGAATTCTCCTCAGACCTCACCCAGAATCCTCCTCTCCCATCTCACCCAGAATCCTCCTCTCACTTCTCACCCATAATCCTCCACTCACTCCTCACACTGAATCCCCTTTTCCCATAATCCTCCACTCACTCCTCATCCTGAATCTCCCTTCCTTTCCCATATTCCTCCTCTCCCTCCTCATCCCGAATCTCCCTTTCCCATAATCCTCCTCTCACTCCTCATCCTGAGTCTCCCTTTCCCATAATCCTCCTCTCCCCCTCACCCAGAATCCTCACACCTCACCCTGAATCCTACTCTCACTCCTTCACCTGGATTGCCTCTCTCTCCTCTCACCCAGAATCCCGCTTTCACACCTCACCCAGAATCCCCCTCACCCAGAGTTCTCCTCACCCTGAAATAAAATTCAATGATAAATTCATTGCGATGATTGTCGGTGATTCATTTCGACAGGTAAAACAGGCAAATCCCATAGGATTCAATGTAAAATAATATTTTTGTTTTCTTTCTGTTTTCTTAATCCATTAATTTCTTTCATAGTCTTTTTATTTATTTATTTTTCAGATTTTTTTTTTGTAATTTTTATATTAGTTTTAAAGAAATTTGTGATTCCCAATTTTTTTTAAAAAGTCTTTTTTTATTATTCTGTAACAGACATTTTTATTCTTTTTTTAAAAGACCTTTTTATTATTTAGACACATTTTAAATGCATTTTTCTTTTGTTTAAACACCTATTAGAAGAATAGCAGTCTGGCGGGGTTCGACGGTCTGTCCGTCTGTCGATCTGGGACGTTCATACAGAGTTATTCAGAGAGAGGCAAACGTGCCCCGGAATTGCACCGAACAGTGAGTTTCCCTATACGGTCACATTTTGGGGCCATTCGGCTATTCAGAGTGCAGGCAGTTCGCCAAATATTGGTGAATTGCCAGTGAAATACGGTGCTGTTCGGCGACAGTGAAATACGGTGCTGTTCGGCGTCAGTGAAATACGGTGCCTGTTCGGCGGCAGTTAAATATGGTGCCTGTTCGGCAGCAGTGAAATACGGTGCTGTTCGACGGCAGTGAAATTCCCATAGAGAAGCAATGGTTAATCTATCCACATTAAACAGCAGAGAAATGTCAGTGAAATGCCCTGATGTTCGGTGGTTTCATTCGACAGGTTTATTCAGGAGAATCCCATAGGTTTCAATGTTAAAAATATTCCCGTTTTAATCCAATATCTAATAAACCGTTTATTTTAATCTGCAGCAAAAAGTCTCTTTATTTTTTTTTATTATTTTATATGTAAATTTCAGGCATTTTCGTCCAGTAGGTTTTTTTTGCAAACAGCGTTTCACTGTTGACACTTTCAAACGTTTTATTTATTTATTTTACCCGTCTGAAGGCTTATGGAAATGATGAAAGGCTTATCTCATGCAAATATCTCTCCATACCGGAGCGGTCACACAGGATCCTTTGTGCGGTGAGAAATAACGGTTCCCCTTTGCTGCGACCAACTGAACGGCACAGGGCCGGGATTTCCAATTCCTGATCTGAGTGGAAATTGCTCCTGGCTGTATATTCCTGATTGGATGTGACCCTGTGGGTATAGAGGGGTGTGCCCAGGATTAGGGGGTAAGCCTACATACAGAGCACCGGGCCAGGGGTTCAGCGCCCGGTGCCGCCATCGCACCGCCAGGGCCAGATTCCAACCGAGCCGTAAATCTAACCTTTACATCTGTGCGTATAATGTAACATTAATTGCTCGAGGCGCATCACCACCAGGCGTTACCTCACACCAGCACACAGGGTGTTTGTAGCTGTGGATCCAGAGTACGATGAGGACATCCGTCCCCGAATCACCACCTTTGTCCCTGATATTAGCAAAAATGTTTTTGCAGATGTTCCTGGCGGTGCGCATCACACACGACTCGATTCTGCAGAAAATACCATTATTCCTGATATCTTCCTCTTGCTTTGCGGTGTCTTACACGCCAGTGACCCGCATCCCACTCACCTTATTCCACCTTCAGTGCATGATGTACAACTTGCTCGTGAAACGATCAATATGGTGACGTCCGGGGACGGGGAACGCATTGTGGTGGGTTCTTTGGTGTAATTCAGAAGTCATTACCCTCAGTCAAATAGTCAGTGATGAGAAACCATCTCCTAATGGGACGGTCCGTGAGATCGACGTTCTGACCGACGCGTTTCACTCCTTCTGAGTCCGTTTCATGTTAACATTGGTTATTTGTGGTGTTTACCTGCTGAAGGTAATGAAGCTCCTTCCACGTGTGGGACGCGAGGGTTTCTGGGCTGAGGTCATTAATGACAGGCGGATCGAGAGGCGGAGGAGCTGACACGGTGAGACGGGTCGGCCGGTAATTAAATCTATGATACGTAATGCTTCGTCAGGGATCCCAGAGGACGTTCCTCCGTTAGAGGAGCTGCCATACAATTACCTCCTGATGGTGGAACGGGCCATGTTGGAGCAGGTCAAGAAGGAGCTACAGGTGGATAACAATCGCAACAATATTTATTTACGCATTAACAGCTTTCCGTGGAAATGTAATCCTCCCCAGTCTCCTCACACGGCTGCGTTTCCCATAGGGACAGATGAGCTAAACGGCCACTCTATGCATAATGCTCTCATTGGCTCACGGAGAAACAGAGGGTGGGCTTACAGTGATGAAACAGGGAAGTGAGAGATCTCCTAGAGCAGGGATCAGCAACCTTGGCTCCCTGATGTTTTAGGAACTACATCTCCCATGATGCTCAGTCACCCATTAGGCTGACTGAGCCACATGGGAAATGTAGTTCTCAAAATATCAGGGAGCCAAATTTGCTTACAATCTAAGAGGGAATAGAGGAGCCGCTCCCGTGAGTTTACAATCTAAGAGGGAATAGAGGAGCCGCTCCTGTGAGTTTACAATCTAAGAGGGGAAAGAGGAGCCGCTCCCGTGAGTTTACAATCTAAGAGGGAAAAGAGGAGCCGCTCCCGTGACTTTACAATCTAAGAGGGAATAGAGGAGCCGCTCCTGTGAGTTTACAATCTGAGAGGGGAAAGAGGAGCCGCTCTCGTGAGTTTACAATGAAAGAGGAGCCGCTCTCGTGAGTTTACAATCTAAGAGGGAAAAGAGGAGCCGCTCCCGTGAGTTTACAATCTAAGAGGGGAAAGAGGAGCCGCTCCCGTGAGTTTACAATCTAAGAGGGAAAAGAGGAGCCGCTCCCGTGCGTTTACAATCTAAGAGGGGAAAGAGGAGCCGCTCCCGTGACTTTACAATCTAAGAGGGAAAAGAGGAGCCGCTCTCGTGAGTTTACAATCTAAGAGGGAAAAGAGGAGCCGCTCTCGTGAGTTTACAATCTAAGAGGGAAAAGAGGAGCCGCTCCTGTGAGTTTACAATCTGAGAGGGAAAAGAGGAGCCGCTCTCGTGAGTTTACAATGAAAGAGGAGCCGCTCTCGTGAGTTTACAATCTAAGAGGGGAAAGAGGAGTCGCTCTCGTGAGTTTACAATCTAAGAGGGAATAGAGGAGCCGCTCCTGTGAGTTTACAATCTAAGAGGGGAAAGAGGAGCCGCTCCTGTGAGTTTACAATCTAAGAGGGGAAAGAGGAGCCGCTCCCGTGACTTTACAATCTAAGAGGGGAAAGAGGAGCCGCTCCCGTGAGTTTACAATCTAAGAGGGAAAAGAGGAGCCGCTCCCGTGAGTTTACAATCTAAGAGGGGAAAGAGGAGCCACTCCCGTGAGTTTACAATCTAAGAGGGGAAAGAGGAGCCGCTCCCGTGAGTTTACAATCTAAGAGGGAAAAGAGGAGTTGCTCTCGTGAGTTTACAATCTAAGAGGGGAAAGAGGAGCCGCTCCCGTGAGTTTACAATCTAAGAGGGAATAGAGGAGCCGCTCCTGTGAGTTTACAATCTGAGAGGGGAAAGAGGAGCCGCTCTCGTGAGTTTACAATGAAAGAGGAGCCGCTCTCGTGAGTTTACAATCTAAGAGGGGAAAGAGGAGCCGCTCTCGTGAGTTTACAATCTAAGAGGGAATAGAGGAGCCGCTCTCGTGAGTTTACAATCTAAGAGGGAATAGAGGAGTCGCTCTCGTGAGTTTACAATCTAAGAGGGGAAAGAGGTGCCGCTCCTGTGAGTTTACAATCTAAGAGGGGAAAGAGGAGCCGCTCCTGTGAGTTTACAATCTAAGAGGGAAAGAGGAGCCGCTCCCATGACTTTACAATCTAGAGGGGAAAGAGGAGCCGCTCCTGTGAGTTTACAATCTAAGAGGGGAAAGAGGAGCCGCTCCCGTGACTTTACAATCTGAGAGGGAAAGAGGAGCCGCTCCTGTGAGTTTACAATCTAAGAGGGGAAAGAGGAGCCGCTCCCGTGACTTTACAATCTAAGAGGGGAAAGAGGAGCCGCTCCCGTGAGTTTACAATCTAAGAGGGGAAAGAGGAGTCGCTCTCGTGAGTTTACAATCTTAAGAGGGAAAGAGGAGCCGCTCCCGTGAGTTTACAATCTAAAAGGGGAAAGAGGAGCCGCTCCCCGTGAGTTTACAATCTAAGAGGGGAAGAGGAGCCGCTCCCGTGATTTTACAATGTTAAAAGGGGAAAGAGGAGCCGCTCCTTGAGTTTACAATCTAAGAGGGAAAGAGGAGCCGCTCCCGTGAGTTTACAATCTAAGAGGGGAAAGAGGAGCCGCTCCCGTGAGTTTACAATCTAAGAGGGGAAAGGGGAGCCGCTCCCGTGAGTTTACAATCTAAGAGGGGAGAGAGAGCCGCTCCCGTGAGTTTACAATCTAAGAGGGGAGAGAGGAGCCGCTCACCTGAGTTTACAATCTAAGAGGGGAAAGAGGAGCCACTCCCGTGAGTTTACAATCTAAGAGGGAAAGAGGAGCCGCTCCCGTGAGTTTACAATCTAAGAGGGAAAAGAGGAGCCGCTCCCATAAGTTTACAATCTAAGAGGGAAAGAGGAGCCGCTCCCGTGAGTTTACAATCTAAGAGTGGAAAGAGGAGCCGCTCCCGTGAGTTTACAATCTAAGAGGGAAAAGAGGAGCCACTCCCGTGAGTTTACAATCTAAGAGGGAAAGAGGAGCCGCTCCGTGAGTTTACAATCTAAGAGGGGAAAGAGGAGCCGCTCCGTGAGTTTACAATCTAAGAGGGGAAAGAGGAGCCGCTCCCGTGAGTTACACAATCTAAGAGGGGAAAGAGGAGCCTCTCCCGTGAGTTTACAATCTAAGAGGGGAAAGAGGAGCCGCTCCCGTGAGTTTACAATCTAAGAGGGGAAAGAGGAGCTGCTCCCGTGAGTTTACAATCTAAGAGGGGAAAGAGGAGCCACTCCCGTGAGTTTACAATCTAGAGGGGAAAGAGGAGCCGCTCCCGTGAGTTTACAATCTAGAGGGGAAAGAGGAGCCGCTCCCGTGAGTTTACAATCTAAAAGGGGAAAGAGGAGCCGCTCCCGTGAGTTTACAATCTAAGAGGGGAAAGAGGAGCCGCTCCTGTGAGTTTACAATCTAAGAGGGGAAAGAGGAGCCGCTCCCGTGAGTTTACAATCTAAGAGGGGAAAGAGGAGCCGCTCCTGTGAGTTTACAATCTAAGAGGAAAAGAGGAGCCGCTCCTGTGAGTTTACAATCTAAGAGGGGAAAGAGGAGCCGCTCCTGTGAGTTTACAATCTAAGAGGAAAAGAGGAGCCGCTCCCGTGAGTTTACAATCTAAGAGGGGAAAGAGGAGCCGCTCCTGTGAGTTTACAATCTAAGAGGGGAAAGAGGAGCCGCTCCTGTGAGTTTACAATCTAAGAGGGGAAGAGGAGCCGCTCACCTGAGTTTACAATCTAAGAGGGGAAAGAGGAGCTTCCCGTGAGTTTACAATCTAAGAGGGGAAAGAGGAGCCGCTCCCGTGAGTGTTACAATCTAAGAGGGGAAAGAGGAGCCGCTCCTGTGAGTTTACAATCTAAAAGGGGAAAGAGGAGCTGCTCCCGTGAGTTTACAATCTAGAGGGGAAAGAGGAGCCGCTCCTGTGAGTTTACAATCTAAGAGGGGAAGAGGAGCCGCTCCCGTGAGTTTACAATCTAAGAGGGGAAAGAGGAGCGCTCCTGTGAGTTTACAATCTAAGAGGGAAAGAGGAGCCGCTCCTGTGAGTTTACAATCTAAGGAGGAAAGAGGAGCCGCTCCTGTGAGTTTACAATCTAAGAGGGAAAAGAAGAGCCGCTCCCGTGAGTTTACAATCTAAAGGGGGAAAGAGGAGCCGCTCCTGTGAGTTTACAATCTAAGGGGAAAGAGGAGCCGCTCGTGAGTTTACAATCTAAGAGGGGAAAGAGGAGCCGCTCCTGTGAGTTTACAATCTAAGAGGGGAAAGAGAAGCCGCTCACCTGAGTATACAATCTAAGCCTCTATTACATTCTTCGCGCAGTGCGTTTTGCGTGCGCAAATGCGTATTTGCGCGAGGGGAAAAACCCTTCGCGTTGAACGTCGTTTTATAACGTTCGCGCAAACGATGCGCGATATTGTTTAACGCGGATAGACCTGCGCGAGCGTGATGAACTGTGCGCGTCCTGTACTTAACATTGTGAGCACAAATTCGTTCGTTCGCTGCTACGCGGATGGTATTACAATCGATGCGCATATTTTTAGGAACGATGTTTGCACGCATTTATTTATTTATTTATAAAGGATTTTACCAGGAAGGATACATTGAGATTTCTCTTGTTTTCAGTATGTCCTGGATTCAAGAACATTGACATGTTACAGAAATACAAAGTAATAAAATGCAAGATATTAAAAACACAAATATACAGATTAACCCAGAAAATAAATATGTAGGAAATATAGTCACTGTGTTACATGTTTACAGGTGCATTCTGTATATAGTCACTGTGTTACATGTTTACAGGTGCATTCTGTATATAGTCACTGTGTTACATGTTTACAGGTGCATTCTGTATATAGTCACTGTGTTACATGTTTACAGGTGCATTCTGTATATAGTCACTATGTTACATGTTTACAGGCACATTCTGTATATAGTCACTGTGTTACATGTTTACAGGCGCATTCTGTATATAGTCACTATGTTACATGTTTACAGGTGTATTCTGTATATAGTCACTGTGTTACATGTTTACAGGCGCATTCTGTATATAGTCACTGTGTTACATGTTTACAGGTGCATTCTGTATATAGTCACTGTGTTACATGTTTACAGGCGCCATTCTGTATATTAGTCACTATGTTACATGTTTACAGGTGCATTCTGTAAATAGTCACTGTGTTACATGTTTACAGGTGCATTCTGTATATAGTCACTGTGTTACATGTTTACAGGTGCATTCTGTATATAGTCACTATGTTACATGTTTACAGGTGCATTCTGTATATAGTCACTGTGTTACATGTTTACAGGTGCATTCTGTATATAGTCACTGTGTTACATGTTTACAGGTGCATTCTGTATATAGTCACTGTGTTACATGTTTACAGATGCATTCTGTATATAGTCACTGTGTTACATGTTTACAGGTGCATTCTGTATATAGTCACTGTGTTACATGTTTACAGGTGCATTCTGTATATAGTCACTGTGTTACATGTTTACAGCGCATTCTGTGTATAGTAGTCAATTATGTTACATGTTTACAAGCGCATTTTTATATAGTCACTGTGTTACATGTTTACAGGCGCATTCTGTATATAGTCACTGTGTTACATGTTTACAGGTGCATTCTGTATATAGTCACTGTGTTACATGTTTACAGGTGCATTCTGTATATAGTCACTGTTACATGTTTACAGGTGCATTCTGTATATAGTCACTATGTTACATGTTTACAAGCGCATTTTGTATATAGTCACTGTGTTACACGTTTACAGGTGCATTCTGTATATAGTCACTATGTTACATGTTTCCAGGTGTATTCTGTATATAGTCACTATGTTACATGTTTACAGGCACATTCTGTATATAGTCACTGTGTTACATGTTTACAGGCACATTCTGTATATAGTCACTGTGTTACATGTTTACAGGTACATTCTGTATATAGTCACTGTGTTACATGTTTACAGGCACATTCTGTATATAGTCACTGTGTTACATGTTTACAGGCGCATTCTGTATATAGTCACTATGATACATGTTTACAGGTGCATTCTGTATATAGTCACTGTGTTACACGTTTACAGGTGCATTCTGTATTGAGGTATGTTAGTAAGGAGATCTTGAGTGACTTAAGACTGGGGGAAGATTCGATGGTGTCTGGGAGGTTATTCCATAATTGTGGTGCTCTGTAGGAAAATGAGGACCGAGCCACTTTCTTTTTGTATTGTGGTATTGCAAGTAAGGTGCTGGTCCTGGATCGGAGGTTATAGGATGAGGGAGCTGCTGGGGGAAGCAGTCTATTCAGGTAGGGTGGCAGCTTCCCAGAAATGCTCTTAAACACCAGGCAGGAAAGGTGAAGGGTGCGTCTAGATTCCAGCGACGGCCAGTTTAGCTCTTTTAACATGTCACAATGGTGGGTCATGTAGTTACATTGTAGCACAAAGCAGCAGAATGAGTTATACAATGTAGTAAGTTTCTGGAGGTGTGTTTGCGGGGCGGCTGCATACACTACATCTCCGTAATCAATAGCCGGCATAAGCATTTGCTGTACAATCTGCTTTGTTACCGTGGGGCTCAGGCAGGATTTGTTTCTGTATAGGGCACCTAGTTTGGGGTAAAGTTTAGATGAGAGTTTTTCGATGTGGGGCCAAAGAATAGATTTGGGTGTAACCACATACCTAGATATTTGAGAGAAGTGACTGTGGTCAGCGTGTCATTTGATCCTGTCCTGGCACATAGATGGGGATTTTGCAATTTGTGTAGTTTAGGTTTTGTTCCAAAGAGCATCGTTACAGTTTTGTCAGTATTTAAAAAAAGTTTGTTGGGTTTGATCCACTTTTCCAATTGCTTGTCATACGTGGTATAATACCAATATTGAGAAAATTGGCAAATAGCAATTAGATTACCCTGAATGCGATATGGAGCATGTGATGCAATATTCCAAAGGGCACAACGTGATGGTTATACTCTAATGTTGTACACAGCAGTAATTGGAGACAATTGAACAGCGCGGGTTCCCACAGATTGCCACAATGACAGCTACGCCCTCATTGATAGGGGCAAAATCACAAAATTAAAGAGTGGGTAACCAAAACCCAAGCAGCCGTCCAGCTATAAATATATTCTCCTATACTACAATTGCAAGTGCAGCAATAACGAGCCAGCCCATTATGAAGTGTGAAGATTGCAACAATCTTATGTTCAAATAGACCATGCCAATGTCACATCAATCATAATTGGAGTGATGACCACTGCACCCTTATTGATAGGGGCGAATAACAGTGATACACGGTTGGTAATGGGAACATACAACTGTTAAAACACCTTACTTCTCGACATGTTTTGGTTACCCACTCTTAACTTTTGTGATTTTGCCCCTATCAATGAGGGCGTAGCTGTCATTGTGGCAATCTGTGGGAACCCGCGCTGTTCAATTGTCTCCAATTATTGCTGTGTACAACATTAGAGTATAACCATCACGTTGTGCCCTTTGGAATATTGCATCACATGCTCCATATCGCATTCAGGGTAATCTAATTGCTATTTGCCAATTTTCTCAATATTGGTATTATACCACGTATGACAAGCAATTGGTTACCTATCCATGGTTTGGTCAATCATCATCTTCTGGGTGATATATTTTTCAAGTATATGTTTTTATACGGTCGGTTGTTTTTTGTTTATGTACACCAAATAAAGTATGATTAGGTAGCTGGTGTCTACCATTGCTATATATTTTTTCTTCAAAGTTATACTGGGTGATGCCCGTTTGTAGACATTAGTGTGAATAACCCCAGTGTTCTCTTGTTCATTACTATTTTTTGATCCACTTTTCTACCTCTGTGAATTGTTCTTGCAGCACGGCCTCCAGCTGCGGGAGATTTGGTTTGCTGGTATAGATTACGGTGTCTGCGTACATGTTTACAGTTGAGGCTTTGTTGGTATAGGTTACGGTGGCGTCTGCGTACATATGTACAGTTGAGGCTTTGCAGACGTTGGGCAGATCATTTATGAATATTGTGAATAGCAGGGAGCCTAGTATTGAGCCTTGGGGTACACCGCAAGTGACTGAGAGCGGGAGGGAGGAGCTGCCAGAAATTGACACATATTGTGATCGGTCGGATACATATGATTGAAACCAGGTTAGCGTGTGATCACCAATGCCAGAGTTTTTAAGTTTTTCTAACAAGATGCCATGGTCTACCGTGTCAAAGGCCTTGGCAAAATCAAGGAAGATGCTCCAGTTAGGTTTCCTTGTTCCATCCCAGCTTGGATATCATTGCAGACTTTTAAAAGGGCGGTTGTAGTTGAGTGATTTGGACGAAAGCCTGATTGATCCAGGGTTAAGTAGTTCCAATATTGATAATAATCACGTAATTGTGTGTAGACGCATTTTTCCAAGACTTTTGACATTACAGGGAGCAGTGATATTGGACGGTAGTTGGATACCAAAGTACTGTCACCAGTTTTATGGATAGGTACCACTCTCGCAGTCTTCCAGAGCTTGGGTATGTATCCAGTCGCCAGTGATTCATTGATTAGGGTTGCGACAGGATTTGCAATTGCTGGCGCACTGATTTTCAGCAGCATTGCTGGTATTTGATCAGGTCCAGACTGGTATTTCATTTTTTGCTTACGGAGAAGTTTAGTAACGACACTGACAGGCACTGGTCTAAAACTGAATTCCTGTCTGATACAGGGACTTTGCACAGTTGGAGGGGCCTGACCTGCATGAGGCCTCTCTGATTGCATGTCATTTCCTAGCTTGGCAATGAAAGTGGTGGCGCGTCCAACAAAATAATCATTAAAGGCATTTGCTACATTTAGGGGGTGTTGCAGGGTTTGGTTGTTTACTTTGACAGCAGCTGGCTGGGAGTGGACTGGGGGTGCTTGTATGTTACTTATGGTTCTCCAAACGTTTCTAGGGTTTGATATGTTATTGTTTAGATTTTCATTGAAGTAATGGGCTTTGGCCATTTTTGTTTGTTTTGTGCATTCATTCCGGCATTTTCGGTATTCGTAGTGATCGTTCATGGAACCAGTACTCTTGAGATTTGACCATAGTGAATCTCTAAGCTGGTACATTAGTGTAAGATCAGCTGTAACCCAGGGGAGATGGGTCCCTTTTACTCGCACTTTACGTAGCGGGGCATGGGAATTCCAGACTTGCAGGAGCACAGACTGAAAGTATTCAATTGCACAGTCTAGGTCTGGGATTAGGTTTAGTCTTTACCAGGGGAGCTGTTTCAGATCACTTAGGAAGGATTCAAGGATAAATTTCTTGAAAGACCTGGTGGTTATTACCTTTGGGGGAGATTTCAAGGCCTTTATTTTGCGCACGCAGTACACTAGACAATGGTCACTAAAGCTATTAGCAAGAACGCCTGCCTCTTGTATTCTATCAGGAGATGAGGAGAGAATCCAGTCCAGCAAGGTATGGTTAGGGCTTTTCATATTAATGCGAGTGGGGGAAGAGATTAATTGAGTTAGCTGCAAAGTTTTAAACAGCGAGCAGTGTTTATTGTTTTTAGGATTTAGCCAATCTGTATTAAAATCGCCGAGGACCAGCATTTCACTTTTTTTGGTTTTGGGCAAGTAGGTTATTAAGGATTTGAGATATGTCAGAGAGTCAGTGCACTGGAGAGCTCGGTGGACGATAGAACCCAGCAACAATGATTGATTTACTGAATGGGATCTCAATTATACCAGAGAGGAAATCAAAGTTGACAGGAGAGCTAGAAGTCTGTAAGGGGGTGAACTTTATGGACTCCTCAACATAAATAACAATTCCCCCTCCTCTCTTAACTTCTTTGAAAAGCTGGTGGTAACTGCAAATCGGAACGTTCTGACCGAAACAAAAAACACCAGCACGAAAAAACAATACAGCAAAGTATAGTTACACATTATACACATACCCAAACAATAAAATGGAGAATTTGTGCGTGCTTTTTTATTGCTGCAGCATATATACTCAGATTTATTTTGACAGGCGCAAAAACTTAAGTGAGTCAATTAAGGTAAATTGATGTCAATTCAGGTTCTTAATTCTGATTGGCTGAATCCGGTGAAAAAAAACAGTCCGCACACTGATTTACGTGCGCAACGTTACTGCGCGCGTATTAGGCTGGGTCAGACGAACGCAGTGCGAACGCGCGTGCAGCCGCACTTAATCACGGCTGTAGTAGCAGTAAATGACGGCCAATATACGAAGTACGGCCGCACGAAAGTGCGGCCGCGCAACGCAAGCGGCAAACAAACGCATTTTTTCGAGAACGTGAAACCGCTAGTACTGATGTGCAGAGTGCGCTGCGTCCGCTAGCGGTGTGTGTGCGTGATTAGGAGACGTCAGACGCTGCTAATGTCCGGCCAACATAACATCCAGACGCAAAAAGGGTTTTATTGATGATCCGTACAAAATCACAGACGAGAATGCACATCGTATGACCGCTATCGCGTATTTCGTGAAAAAATACGTCCATTCGTTCGAACGCACTTTTTCACGGACGACGAGAAAAATGCGTTCGTCTGACCCTAGCCTAACTCTTTGTTTTGCGCGTCGTTTTTACGAACGGCATTTTCGGACGGATGAGAAAATGTGTTCGGATCAGAATACCACGTTAATTTTCACGCGATAACGGCGGACGATGTGTGCAAAAAATTTGCACTACGCGTACGAAATTGCGGAAGAATGTAATAGGTGCCTAAGAGGGGAAAGAGGAGCCGCTCCCGTGAGTTTACAATCTAAGAGGGGAAAGAGGAGCCGCTCCCGTGAGTTTACAATCTAAGAGGGGAAAGAGGAGCCGCTCTCGTGAGTTTGCAATCTAAGAGGGGAAAGAGGAGCCGCTCGCTTGAGTTTACAATCTAAGAGGGGAAAGAGGAGCCGCTCCTGTGAGTTTACAATCTAAGAGGGGAAAGAGGAGCCGCTCCCGTGAGTTTACAATGTAAGAGGGGAAAGAGGAGCCGCTCTCGTGAGTTTACAATCTAAGAGGGGAAAGAGGAGCCGCTCCCGTGAGTTTACAATCTAAGAGGGGAAAGAGGAGCCGCTCTCGTGAGTTTACAATCTAAGAGGGGAAAGAGGAGCCGCTCCCGTGAGTTTACAATCTAAGAGGGGAAAGAGGAGCCGCTCCCGTGAGTTTACAATCTAAGAGGGGAAAGAGGAGCCGCTCTCGGGAGTTTACAATCTAAGAGGGGAAAGAGGAGCCGCTCCCGTGAGTTTACAATCTAAGAGGGGAAAGAGGAGCCGCTCCCGTGAGTTTACAATCTAAGAGGGGAAAGAGGAGCCGCTCTCGTGAGTTTACAATCTAAGAGGGGAAAGAGGAGCCGCTCGCTTGAGTTTACAATCTAAGAGGGGAAAGAGGAGCCGCTCTGTGAGTTTACAATCTAAGAGGGGAAAGAGGAGCCGCTCCGTGAGTTTACAATCTAAGAGGGGAAAGAGGAGCCGCTCTCGTGAGTTTACAATCTAAGAGGGGAAGAGGAGCCGCTCCCGTGAGTTTACAATCTAAGAGGGGAAAGAGGAGCCGCTCCGTGAGTTTACAATCTAAGAGGGGAAAGAGGAGCCGCTCGCGTGAGTTTACAATCTAAGAGGGGAAAGAGGAGCCGCTCCCGTGAGTTTACAATCTAAGAGGGGAAAGAGGAGCCGCTCTCGTGAGTTTACAATCTA